>JANHGL010018170.1:0-42544 GCA_024611195.1 Ceyx melanurus
CTTCCCTCCTTCCTTCCTTCCTTCCTTCCTTCCTTCCTTCCTTCCTTCCTTCCTTCCTTCCTTCCTTCCTTCCTTCCCAAGCAGTTGGATGTCTTTGCCCTGAAGTTTATGACTACACATGAGAGAAATGGAAATTACAGCCCCATTGTATAACCCTGATCTTTTCTTCAGGGGCACACATTGCTTAGAGAAGGAATCTCTTGTATTGAACAACAATAAAAAACAAAAATTGGCTCTTAATGATGGTACTTGGCACAGTTACAGCTCATTGCAAGCTTAACTGATAGTAGGTCCTTTCTCAGTGTGAGATTTAATTTTCTTTTAGGTAGCTGGCTGTGCTTGGTGTCAGTACACATAAAGCCTCTTGTCAGCAGCTGGTTGCATGCTGAGATGGGAAAGTCCCCCATGGGAAGGAAGAAGAAAACCACTTCAGAGCATCCTATCAATTGCAGGGCTCTGTGCAGTGCTGTCACCATGTCAAGGTTGAGCTCATATGTTATGGATAGTGAGCTACAGGAGTTCTTCTAATTTGAAGCAAAGAAGCTGAGGGAGAGTGGGAGAGGCAATGCTGAGCACTGGCATATTAATAATCCACCCAAATTAAATGGTCAACATTAATTAGTCAAAACACCTATGACAAAACCTAGCCCATAAAATAGCTGGGAGCAAGGCAGCATCTGTCTGCTTTCTGAATATATATATATAAATATATATATGTGTGTGTGTGTGTGTGTGTATGACTGAACATAGTACTGTGATCTCCATGAAATTTAATGGAAAACAGAAAAAGTTATATGAGATAACTCTAGGTCTTATAGATAAGATTCCAGATAATTCAGAAAATGCAATAGCTTGTGCAGCAATATCTGCAGTTTATGTTAACAAATAGCAGATAAAGCTTGACAGCTATTTTCATACAGTAATGGGAGGACCTACAGGTTATTTTTGTACAGATTTTTATTTTTTTTTTGTCTAGCTATTGCTAGACACCTGCACACAGTGGAACTGCCAGCTGCCTACCAACAGAAGGCAGGATTTAGCAGGTAGCAAATGGAAGGGCAGCACATCCTGGTTGTGATCAGAGATGACTCTGGGGATCATTCTTAATGGTGAAGGGTGCAGTTATTTACATCATTCAGCCTGGCACTCAGTTAAATTGACAAAGCTCACAAGTCCTGGCAATTTCTGGGTCAGCTACAGTCTTCTAGCAATTCTCTAGTTCATATATATTGAGAACAAGCAGACTTGGACACAGTAGTAATTGGGAGGCTTGTGAATACACACAATTGTTTGTATTATATATTTTTTTAATATTATTGTTATAGCAGTGGAATTACCCAGGTGTAATTTAGGGCAAAACAGAGCCCTCAGAGAGCAGGTGGACTTGCACCTAACTCCAGAAATGATAGATGCATTCAACCAGCCATAGCTGGAGTTCATTATATCATCTGAAATGTGGTTTAGGCACATAAAGTATTTAATTTAAATTATTCCAGTACTTACGATAGACAGAAGCAGGGTGGATGGCCTCAAATATTAACAGTTCCATTATTCTTTAAGCTGCCAGTCATTAGCTAACTTCTCCCTTGTTAATAATAATACTTGCATGATTCTGTCCTGAATAATGGATTGAAGATTTTCACCACCAGCAGGCAGGCCAGCAGGCAATTGAAATTTATAAAGCAGGTTAGTAAAACTATATTTAGGGAGCAATAAAAACAGTTTAAATGGAAATTGAGATGGCTTGAGATTCCTTACTAGGCAAAGGATGTTGACAGACAGTAGGAGAAACCTGATCTTCACTGCAGGCCTGGAGCTTTGAGTTTCTACTTTAGAAAAATAATGGTTAACATTTGGTTTATCTGAGGAGTTGTGGAAATAGAAAAAAAAGAGAAAATCTAATACTAGTTGTTTTGTTTTCTTTTTCACCAGTGTCCTTTCTCTGAAGCAGGATTGCCAACGTGCCAGCTGAGAGGAGGTGTCAGGAGCCTTGCAGGAAGAGCTTCCCAACAGGCAAGTCCAGAGTGTGATGGTTATGGAAGTGCAAATTTGAATCTAGTGACACACATGGTGTAGTTGCAGAGGCAACCTCTTCTTCCTAGAATCCCACCCCAAAGTTACTGCCTGCCTGGGACTGGAAAACTGTCTAAAATGGGCTGTAGAGAGAGCCAAGCACACAGCCAGTCCCACCAGCTCCCTGACAAGTGCCTTTTAACCTGAACCTAGTAAACAGCATCTCTGTTTATCCTCAGAGGGTGGCATCCTGCTGGGATAATAGTGCTTCAGAACAAGGTCTGTGGGCAGGGCACTGCTTTCTGCTGCAGTGAGGCAGGCTGGAGAAGAAAAGGAGATGAAAGCTTCAGTGCACCTGAGCAGGAGGCGACCTGCTTGTGCCGTTTAATATTTGATGTTAGATGTGGCTGAGATGTCGACTTGCTTTTGTTGATTTGCATAATCAGTCATACAAATACTAATGTGTCAGCTGCTCTTTGAGGGGCTCTGCCTGTGTTCTGCTGAATTTCTTGCCTTGGTGAAGCAAAATGTATAACCCGAGGCAAGGAAGTTGTTTGTTTGTTTTGATTTTTTTATTTCTCCTTGTGAATTCTGCATAAATTCAGTCTTACAGGATCTGTTGTGGGAGGTGGGAAATCTCCTGTGAAAACTCTACACTGGTAACAAATGCTACCTGAAACTGCTAATGCAGAGTCCAGAGATAGATCTGTTTTATACTAAAAGACTACTTGAGAAAAAAAAAAGATCATCATCAATACTCTGTGAGACCCATAAAATGAAAAAAAAAATCTTTGTGGTATCAGGACAGCTTCAATTACTCAGGCTACTTGGAGTTCTTTCCAAAATAAGTGAAGATTGATCTTTGGACTCAAGCTGTGAGCTCTGTAAAATTGCCACTGCTAAATATATGCTAATTGGCATATGAATGAGATTTTGTTAATCTTCTGCATAAATAATTGGGTAGAGAAAAGCTGGGAACAAGTTCTTATTTCTCCCTTTTAGGAAAAAAACCCCTTGCTATCATCATAATTTATATTAGCTAATGAAATGCAAATACATATTTTTAGATACTGCAAACAATTAACAAGCATTATTTGGGAACAATATACCAAAATACACATTCTTGCTTTGCTCAAGCATTCACGAGGAGTAGAACAGTCAGAAAATCACTCCAATTGTCCAAGTGCAGGTGTTTGAAAGCAGTTTTGGGTTCCCCTGGTTTCCTCTAGCATAAAGGAGAATTTTGCAGGCAATCCTGTATTCAGTTAGATGGGGTGCTCTGATGTCCTAATAAACTGGAAAATTCAATTAATGGTGTTGGATTTATGGTCCAGTGAGGGCTTTCATCTGCTTTTTGTCTTACTTCAGTAACACAGTTATAAACTGGAAAATTAGCTGCTCAGCCTCACCAGCAAGTTGTTGGCACATTCAAGAGTTAAACCCCCATCTCCTGACTTGCAGTCTTGTTTCTTACCCTGGCAACAATCCTGGTAACAGTCTGGTTTCCATTTTGTGAGATTAGGGTTACTCCAAAACAGGAAAAATATTTTGAGACATTGACCAGAACATTTGATAGTACAGCATGTCACAGTTATGTTTCATTTAACACCTACTGCTGGTATCTTGCTGAGATGTATAGATCTTTAAGCTGCTGCCTTACTCATAAAATGCAGAAATTAGCATAGTCTTAGGAATTTACACAGGATTATAGCCACACATTAGGGTGTTTATTAATGGTGCTCCAACCTGAGGACACATCTTTGCATCTTTAGGGTGCTCAGCCCTATAAACAGGTCACATTTCATATCTGTAAAATGGAAAGTGGTTTAGCCCCTCAGAATAACACAACCTATGAAACGAGCAGAACTTCAAAGGCTGTGTGTGTGTGTGCACCTGCATTTTTATGTGTGTGGACAGCAGCTGTAATGAGCTGAGCCTTTGATTTGCCTGGGGGATGGCAGCCTGAATTCCTCTGGCTGGGAGCCACCTTCCTTGCTTTCCCTCTGGGGCACTCGTGTGTTGGTTGGTGGTGGCCAACAAACTTTTTGATCCTCAGGAGCACTTCTGGGCTCTTCCAGCAGAGTTGAAAGCAGTTTTATAACATTCCATAAGTCAGGGAAAGGAAATTCTGGAATATTTCATTAAGAAGCAGTCACCTGAGAATTGTAATTCATTATTACAAGGACTGGTTTGGTTTTTTTTTTACTTCACAGTAAATGCAACTTAGCTACCATAATGAAGAAATCAGTAGCACCTTACACAACTTCTACATTTTTTAGCACACCTAAGGCAAAGTTAATTAATTATGTCACAAAATTACCTATGTGTGACTTCAAAGATAGCCTGTGTTATGAAAAAAATGAGTGTATGAACATATTGCTGTGTCTTATTAATGCTATGCTCTGTAAAAGATACAAAAACTCTTTAAACTGCATATCTATATGTGTGTATTTACATCCAATATTATGTTTTAATAATAGCAAGCATGAAAACCACTCATCTCCTCATGACAAATGCACTTCTCCAAGTAGCTTCTTTTCCCTCTATTAAAGGACAAGGTGGAGGAATGGCTCATTAAGTGCCAAGCACACATCATTAAGTAATCAGGGTAGCCCTTCCTGCCAGCTTCATGCAAGCATTGGTAATTTTCAGACCTCCTCACCTTGGACTTCACAAAGCAAAACCATTTCCAAGTGTGAGGTTGAGCATCAGTTTGATTTAGTTTATTTCTAATCTATATCAAAAGAAGAACACAATCTCATGCAGATGTGCATATCTTTAATAAATTAACAGAATTCCATCATTTTCTCCTTTGTAGTGAATGCAAGGTCTATCTCCTATGCCTTTCAGTAGTCAGTAACAGGGAAAAAGGACAAAAAAAGTGGCTCATGGCAAATTCTCCTGCATAATGAAAGAACACATTTGAGAAAGTCAACAGCAATCTAATGGAGATGAAACCAGGAAACAGTCCAAACAGTTTGAGTCAAAAGGCATCTGCCAAAGGGAATAGTAACTGGATATGAAGCCATCAAAAAGAATGTCACCCCTGGGAGCACAGCATGCTTCCCATCCTGAATGACACTGCTCCCACTTAAACTGACTTGAAACAAACTTCACAAGCAAAATATTGCCACATAATGAAACCAACAAATCAGAAAAGTATTCAAGAAGTAGAAGGGTAAATCTCTTCCCTAGGAAATGGAGCTAATGAAACCAAATATTGTGAAAAAAGTCTTGCAGACCATAATGCAAAATGATGATTGGAGAGAAGAACCTCCTTTTTTAGTGATATAAAGGTGTAAATAAAACAGTGTCTAAAAAAGCCAATTTCTTGATTCCTATTAAAATGTTCCTGCAGCAGGCTTTAGAATCCAGGAAACAATAGAAGGAACAAAATGTTGTGGAGCTGTGTCCACAGAGAGAAGTCTTCCAGCTGTCATGCCACGGGCTGCTCTTCAAAGCACTTTCAAGTTAGCAAGACAATGCTGACAAGTTATTTTCATTCTCTTTTCAGTGTCAAGTAGAGTTTGAGGGTTTTAGCCTCAGTTCCCTTCAAAGAAACCCATCCCACCCTCCATGGAAGTGTGGAGTTGCACCCAAGGTGCTCATGTCTGTATTTTATTGTCCACTGCCTGTGCTTCACTCCTGCCCTAAGGGAGCAGCTCCCATCTGAAGCTGTTCTTCAAGCCACTCATTATCCCCCATATTGTTGTCATGACACCATCCCACTTGTTGCAGTGGCAGTACCTGTATCTGGCAATACACTGCTCTCTGGACCTTTCCCCCCCACCTTTGAGGTGTGTAACAAATGGCCCAGCTCATTTGAAACCCAGGGGAAGAGATGAAGGTGGCTAATAATTCCTTGCTGCTCTGCCCTGCTGGGTATCTCAGCTGCACAGGCCTTCCCCTGATAAATGAGCAGCAGTTCAGAGAACGAGGGCAGACAGGAGATGCTAAAGAAGTACTAATAAGCTCCAGAAAGTATTGTACTCAGCAAGGAGGGTTTTTTTTTCTGTAATTCCAGCCAGCAAACTGCATTAGTCATGCTAATGTAATACAGTATTTGTGACTGCCTTGACATTGTCCATTTAAATATGCAGGAAGCTGCTTCTTCCACAAATTCATGTGCAAGTACATGGTGCTGGATTAGCTCTAGTCAATTAAGCAGTGTGTTGTCAACTGCAGTTAAAACAAATGGCCTGGGCTACTTCATCACCAACTGACCTGCACTCATTAGACAAAAATTGGCATTTCTAAGCAGCTCCTCCGTGAGATTGTCTGCAGCTTGCTGGAGGCTGAGGCAGCAGGTTCAGCCTGGCAGCTGCTGTGTTCTTCATCTGCTGAAGCATCTTCAGCACCTTGTGCTTGCTTGGTTCAAACCAACCAACCAGCCTGCATCTGGATACTGGAAACTGCCATCCTGCCTTCTGGCCGTGGGGCTGCAGGGCTGGTGTCACTCCTTTCTCTGGCCAATGGGAGAACTGGCAGGGAATTCAGAGCTCACAAAACCTCACGTTTCCCAGGGAGGATGAGCTGAAGTGAATTGTCTGACAGCTCCGTGTCAGCTTCTCACACTGCAAACTGAAACAGCATTTCTTCTCCTTCACAGTGTCTGAAGGAAATGGGAGAGATGTTGAACTGCCAGTCACTTGGCCATTCATTAAGCAAGAAATGTTAAATCAAGTCAGTAATTTTGTCTGCCTGAAATAGCCCACACTGTTAGCAATTACTTAGGAACATGTCAGCCTTTACTGCCATAAGCTGTTTAGCTTGGAGATCAAGTCTAATCATTAGACCTTACCCCCAAACCTTCCTATTTATAGCCTTTCTTAAGCTAGTACCTGCTCGGGAGTCACAATGTACATTGAGAGGAAAAGACCAGAAGCTTCCAGAAATGTTTTGTTGCTCTTTGCCATTCAAATCTTCTTCATGAAGGTTCTCCTTGTCAAGTGGAATGCATAACTAGGGATTTATTGTGCAGTTTTTCACTGCTGCAGTGCTTACATGTTCAGAACAGATGTTCCAGGTTATTCAGGGGGACCTGAGGCTTTCCTGGAAACCCTGAGATGATATAAACAAGAATTTCACTAAACTTAGCGTGAGGTTATTTCCCTCTCTCTTGTCAAAATTCAAAACACTGGTGAAAAACTAAAATCAATAAACATTGTGGATGCAAACATCAGTTTTAATTACATTCTGTTATCACATCTCCAGATGTGCTTCTACAAATACTGAGTTGAATTACTCCCTTTCCCACTCAGATTCCAGTTGAAGCTGATTCCTTGCCAGTTGCAATAACTGGAAGGAGTCAATTCAAAGCTGAAAAGGATGATGGGGAAGGACTGTCTAGTCTTTACAAATGAGAAAAGAATGTAATAAATAACCCAAAACCTCTTATGATTTGGGTTGGTTTGTGTGGAGTTGCAGCCTGTCACATGTAGGAATCATTTCAGATTTTTGTCAGTTTAAAAGCAATGCTAATACTGTTGCAAAACTAATTTCTGAAGACCTGCCATGCTTTCCCTTTTTTAAAAGTTTTGGTGGAGTTTTGGAAGTATTGTGGTTTCTGTGTTTCTTCTGGAGTAATTTAGCCTCTTTTTCAGCAATCTTCATCTGCTGAGTGGGGACAGTGCATCCCTCTCTCCCTGGGGTTGCACTGAAATGGACTGATGTGCATAAAATCCATACAGTGTCTCCTCTCTAAAATTTACAAAGGAAAATAATCACACAAAAGGCTAACTACACTTTGAAGAAATTTCAAACAACTTCTTTTTGTCTCCCCAGTTTACTTTGTTTTTATTAAATGTTGATACACGGAGAAGTTGAGCCAGCAAAAATAGGAAAAAGACCCTGTACTCCTGTTTCACAGATTTTTGCTGTTGAATTAAAACTTCAAAGCCAAAATTAAAGTAAAAACATACATTGTTCAGCTATCTGACTTTTCATCTTTGGAGTTCTTGAAGCCATTCCCGAAGCAGAGGCATTTCATTCATGCTTGTGACATTAGCCAAGTGTGACATGAAAGGAAAGGCTGTTCCCATAACACTGGGATTTCTATCTGAATGGAAACCTTCACCTGAGTTAAAAGAAACACCTGAACACCCTGTAGCCATGTTATTCCATAATTATCCCTTTGGCCAAGTCGACCTTGCTGTGATAAGTAGAAGCACGTGGGGGATCCAGGCTTCCCCCTAGGGCACTGAGTGGAACAGAGATGTGTAGATCCCAACTGCTGGTTACACAGTGTACATCCAGTATGGACACAGCTCCCACACCACGACCATCCCAGTCCCTGCTGTCAGAAAGCCTGCTGCAAGCAAAACATGCATGTCATGTCCTTGGGGACCAGAACAAGGACAGATGACCTGAAGCTGCAGGAAGAAAGCTGTAGGGTAAATGAAAACCCTTCAGATAATGAGGCACTGCAGTAGATTTCTTAGGAAGGTTTTGTAGTCTTCTGTAGGTATTTGCAAGTCCATTCAGTAATGCCATTGCTGGTTGGGCTGGGGAGAGCTTAGATGACTTCTTGAGCTTTCTCCTAATACTGATTTTATTTCAGTCTGTCAATGATCTTCATAGTATCTTTATCATGTAAAAGAATTCTTGATTTCTATTATCTAGAGGCTTAGGATCCCCAGATAGTTGCTATGACCCTGGTGGTATCTTAGCTGCCTTGTTGGCATGATCTGGTGAGTGCACTGAATTAGTACAACAAAGCAGAAAGGTGATGTTTGCAGTGAGTTCCAATTCCTCTCTGTCACATCTGAAGGGAAGGGCACAGAATGCTTGGATCCCCTGCAGCTTTTGTGAGAGAAATCCTTGGATGTTGAGATGGTATTAATGGCACAATGTATTAATGGACTGGTTCTAGGGAAAGGAAGATGCTGTTGCCATTACTGTTTCCTGCTGTGGATTGTAGCTACCATGGATGATCATTTGGAATGGAAAAATGAAAAAAAAATGGATTTTTTTTCCCTGCTCAGGCAGGGGTGTTGGACTAGATGATCTTCTAGGTCCCTTCCAACCCCTAATATCTATGAATCTATGAATTTATTGTAGCTTAATACAGAGTTACTAAAATCAGGGATGCAGGAATGGGCTGAATAAGGATTGAGAAGATGGATTTCTTTTTGCCAGCCTTGCAGCTGAACATAGTTTTTTTCTTGTTATTTTTTTCCTATGAAGTTGAGATTTTGAGGTGCTGACAGTCTGGGTTTTTATGTGAGTGTTTCTGAAGAGCTTCCCTTTTCCTCCAGCCAGCTCCCAGACATGCAACCTCTGAAGAATAGGAATGAGGTGATAACAAGCCATGGGTAGGCAAAATGTCCTCACTGGTATAATTTATTGAAACACAGAAATCTGTGCTTTATTGTGGAGATCATTAAACAGGCTTTAAAACGTGGGCAGGCAAAATAAGTAAGTAGTTGATTACTGACTAAAATTGATTTAATTTAGATACAAGAAAATAATTTAAACCCCAGGTGAGGTCCTATTAGCACAGATTTTACTATGCCTGACTTTTAAAACATAATACAGTGTCTTTTCAGCACCCTCCAACTCCTCTGCAGTTTCTCTGCTCTCACAGCCTCTCAAGTCAGAGCACAGCCCTAAATTGCTGTGCCCTTGCTGTCTTCTGGAGGGGAAATGCTGCCAATGCCTTTCACTTCAGGACAGACCCAAACTTTCCTTTGCATCTCTCATCATCCTTAGTTCATTCCATTGAAGTGAGGAATGCAAAGATTTTCTTCACCACTGATAATGTCATTCCACTTCCTCACTGCTTTTCTTTGAAGTGATGCTGGTGAACTCTGCTGTCTGGATTATGTGCAACCCCAGTCACAAAGACCCACTGCAGGAAAAATAGTTTCCTTTACTTCACTGACAGAGGATATCTTTAAAAACAAAAACGGGACCTAGGCTGTTAGGTTATTTTTTATTTATTTATTAATTCGTTTTCTTTTTTTCCCCATATCTTTTTCTTCCTTTTTCTTTCCTCTGAAGAGGCACAGCACACTTTAAAAAAAGTATATCTGGGAGCAGAAAAAAAAATGCAACAGGCTTGTTTTATGTTCACTAAGGAAAAAGTTTATCAGACCGTTTAGTTGATCTCTGTAGATTCATTTTGTGGAGAAAGGTTGCCAAAATGTCAGTCCAAGCTTAAGGCAAAGCCTACAGCAATCCTGATGCACTGCATTACAGAAATCAGGAATGCTGATGGTAACCCTTTGCAGCTCAGGTTGACTGCTCACTGAATTGCTAGGAGGAGGGGATCTTGTGCTGGATGTGTCTGGAGCAGAGTTGGCTTTCTTGGTAGCAGTGCACAGGGTGCTGGCTTTCAGATCTGAGACACCACCAGTGCAGGTGACACACCAGTGCTTTGGCTGTGAGTGGCCACAGATCGGGCCTGAGTCAACCTCTAAACTGATTAGCAAAGGCAAAAAGTGTATTTTTCTTCCTATTTGCAGCAGATTTTAAATGGAAGAGGTTTACTTCTGCTTTGGAATTGATTTCAATCCTCTCAGCTTTGAGGGAGACCAGATGACACATCTGTTAAGGCAGAGATTTCGCTGGTAAAACATGAGTTTTGCCTGCCCAGCTAGGTCCTTAGTGACCCCAACCATTGCCCTGTCAGTCAGTCAGCAGCCCCCAAGCCCAGATTGCCACTCTGGCTCTGGCAATCTGCACTCACAGTGTTTTTTGCCTGCAAGAAAACTTTGCTTGTGCCCCTTTCCTCAGAACCCTTGTTGCACAAGAGGCTGCACTAACTGATGTGCATCAGTTTCTGATGCATTCACCTTATTTTTAAATTAATTTAATTTCAATTACTGGCCCAGACCGTTTTATCTTCCAGTTTCTTGGGAATTCCACTTGATTAACAAACAAATATACATCCAATCTCTAAATACACTTGATTTTTTTTTTCCAAAATAAGTGGGGGGATGTGTGTGTTTAATTGCATTAAATCACTTGAGATGGAAAAGCTTACTTTAATTTAGCAAATTACTTTGTAGATAATGATAAGGAGGATCGACCTGTTCTACTTGTGTTCTGACTTTCTGATGGCATCAGCAATAAAAAGCACAGAGGACCTATTTTAATCATTAAAATTGCAAAGGCATGTCAGAATACTCAAGTAAAACAGGTCTTCTGAGTAGGTGGCGTATTTATGTAAGTGCTTTCAAAGTAAAAGTGCTTTTTATGGTGGTATCATTAAAACAATAAAACACAAAGAGTGCAGAAACAAAGTTTTCAATCTTAATTATAACTCGGCTCGATTACAGGTACAATGTAATTTGTATTTCTAGTTTTCTGCCTATAAAATTAAATTACCTTTGTTGATACAGAAGTAGCCATCTGTCAGGTAGATAAGTTAAGAGCAGTAAGAGCTTCTGATTTCTCCTCATGTTTTTAGGATTATCATTATCCATCTCCTCCCAACTGTGTCCTGCATTGCAAGCACTGCAGCTTTAGCATCTCCAGTGGTGCTTTGAGCCATAGCTGAATTGATGTGGCTGTGCTAATAAATACCCAGTGGCTTCAGATTTATGGCTCATGAAGAAACTGCTGCTGAAGCCTTTTGTTGAGGGGAAGTGATGACCTGTGTCTGGGCAGGACTGAGGAGACACAAACAGGTACATTCACAGGGTGGACCCTTGCTGACAAACCTCAGGGGGCTCTAGCCCCACCTTCTCAAGCTGCCTGATATCTAAAAGGGCATTACAAAACTTCACTGGGTTGCCTTGAGCTTGGTAAGTGACCAGCAGAACTATTTCCATGTATCCCCAAACAGACACACAGCACCAGGGCACTGTCACTACCAAATGATGTTCCACTTCAGCAAGCATTTGTCTCTTTCTGTGGGGTTCCAGTCAATTCAGAAACACCATCCCAGCCACACACACATGACTTCAAACAAAGGCTTGTGTGCTCCCTCTGTCTAGCATTTGTAAAACTTAGAGATGCAGTAGCTTGTGTTTTCCTGGACTTCCAGAAAATACATCTTCCAAATCTAGGCAGCAGTACCTAAACAAAGCCATTTATTTCTGGGTACAGCTTAGTTGTGTCCTCAGTTACTCAGGAAAGCAATGTAAGCTGTCTAGAGTTTAAGAGGAGAAACATTTTTTCTTTATGCTGTCACATAAAGAAGTCAAGAGACAGGAGGCCCATTTGGTGTGCAATTAACCCCTTCAGCACTGTGCCCTTGCTGCCTTCAGCTGAACGTGCTTTAACCCAGACCTCGGTGGTATCTCCTCTTCTCTCCTGTGGCAGAATGTTCTGATGAGGCCTCCAGTACAGCATCTCCTCGTGGACCATTTTCCCAGTCTCACTGCTTGCTGCCCCAGTGCCTGGGAGAGGGTTAGAAAACCCGTTGTCTTTGCTTTGGCAGGAATCAGTACCATGGGATGTGTGTCTGGAGGTGGGGAACAACGTGATTAGCTTGGCTGTTTTGCTGCACTTAGAATGTCAAAGGGGCATCCCTCCCTGATGCCTTCAGTTTGCACTAATAATTAGAAATGCTGTAGTCCTAAAAAGCTCTAGAAATGTAATTAAAATCAAACATAATTCTTCCCGGGGCAGAAATTGGCAGTTGTACTTTCTGTTCCCTAGGATATATCCAAAGCAATAGAAAATGAACCCTTGTTTGTAGACAGATGGCAGCTTCGTGTGTAGGACAGAGGAATGGTGTGGCTGGTTACACCTTCATCTGAGCAAGGGGAGCCAAGAGAGAGCCATTATTCAGTGAAGATGGCCAGTCAGCTTTTCTCTCCTTCATGGAAGATGCAGTTGATCTGTCTGAGGGGTAGTTGGGCACTCAGACAGAGTGAGCTAATTTTATGAAAAGGCTGAGGAATAAAGATTTGAGTTTGCAGCTTTGCCTAATTCTGTTCTGTTCCCAGTAAAAATAACACTTTTCCTTCCTTTGACGTGGCCACTGTGGCATTGATGTGCCAAGTGACTGGCATAGCAACTTGATGGCAAAAGACATAAAGCTCCTTCCTGTCTTGCAACCATTTTAATCAGGAGATAAAAATGACCAGGTTGTAAAAGTAGTAATATCTGGGTCATTGAATCCATTTTGCACTAATTTAGGACTGTGCAGGGAGATGAAAATGGAAAACAGACAAACAGCCTTTAAGCCCTGTTAACAGATGATGCCCTTCACTCACACTCAGCCTTTCATTTTTAGGGCTGTGAATACCATAAGCACTGAACACGACTCTCAGCTCATAAATCAGCTTTGAAACAAAAATCTTTTGAGGTCTCCAGGGAATGTTGACAGGACTGCTGTGTAACCCAGCAATACAGATGTGCTGAACACCGATGGAGATGAAATGTTCTCTCTATAACTTCAGAGAGTTTTGGGAAGCTGACAAAGGCAGAGACACTGTTTGGTCTCTCCCTTGGTCCTTCTTAAGATTTTTAAAATTGTGAAGTGCCACTAAATTTAATCAAGGAGCTGAAGTGCCAATCAACCAAATTAATCGAGGCTTTTCATGAGAAGAGGTGATGAGTGTTTTATTAGAAAATCCATTTTCATGGTGGGTAACAGTTTCAGTATCCTGAGCTGATAGAGGCTTGAGAGATTCTCCATGTTCTCTGCTTGGCTGTCAAAGGAAAGAACATGTCCAACCATCCACTGAGAGCATCATGTGTTGCCAAGTCCAAGCTATTTTGAGTTAATATTTCTTGTGTACATTATAGATGTGTCAGATGTAAAGTGTGTTACCATCTTACCTCATTAGTTTGGGGGGTTGCTTGTTTCCCAAGATCCTGCTTCCCCAGGCCCTGTTCCTGCTGGGAATGTAAAGCAAAAGCTCGTTGCTGAATTCCTTTCTCCAGGCTTCAGTTTGCTCATCTGCTGGCTGCCCTGCCTGGAGATGTACTGGGCATTTCATGAACTGTGTCCTCGAGCACAAAGAGTTTTGCTGGACTATTCTGCCTATTTCTAAGATGTCTTGGGGAACTTGGAGCATTTTTGTGCTCGTTTCTGCTCTCACTTGTTGAGTAATAGCTTTAGCTCAGGCTGTCTGCATTCCTATCAATAACTGTATTTTGGCTGTGGCAGAGGTGATTGCTTATTATGAACAACTGACCCATGCACAGATGTTCCATTGTCAGTCGTGAGTAGGATTTGAGGAAAACAAAAAGAGCTTGTTTTCTCAGTTGTTTCTATATCAACAAATCAAAAGTGGCCCCTGATTTCTTAGGCCCATCCAGAGCACCAGTGTCTGATGAAGTCATGCAAGAGCAGCACACCAGTTCCTGACTCATGGCTCGTGCTGTGTGCTGGAGGGAGCTCAGCTGGAGGGCAGCAGGGGTGCAGGGGGCTGTATTTCCATCCTGTTGTACTTCCAGAGCACAAACAAAGTCCAGCTACGTGTTTCCAGTCTCTAACTTGCACATAGAGACTTCGTGCAGTAGTGACCACAGGACAAGAGTCTGATCAGCTGAACTAAGCACACCTAACTAAGCCAGAGTGACAGTGTTTTGGTAGGGTTGCATCTAGCACAAAACTGGGGTGTAGGGATGGTGGAGCAGATGAGAGCTCTCTGGAGGGAGAGAGAGAAAGGAGGAGGGAGAAATGCAGAGCAGCAGCTGCCTGAGGCCAGGGACAGTGAGGGAGGCATCGCTGGGGTGAATTTTGGTACAGTTCTGACAAAGCTTTCTGACAGTTTAACAGTCTTTTGAGAGCTAAATCCCACATTTGCTGTTTCAAAGGCCTGCAGACACCTGCAGGGAGGAAGGGGAAGAAAGGGGGGGAGTCCTGCAGTCACTGGCTGGAAATGATGGAACGTCACCTGGCTGGCACAAGTAGCACACAGTGTGAGGGGAGCTGAGAGCTGGAGCACACTCATTCATTCTGCTTTCATGCTTTTAGGCTGCAGCACACTCATTCATGCTGCTTTCATGCTATTCAGGGGTCACTGAGCCTCCAGTTGTAGGAAACTAGTCAGCTGTGGTACCTGTAGGCCCTCAGGCTCACTGGTGGTAATTTCATTCCTAGGACCTCCCACATGGTCAGGGAGTTTTGGGATGCTCCTGTTCACAAGAGCAGGAGCAGCCCCTTTCATGGCTGAGGTTTAGTGGCTCTTCACTGCAAACAGCAAGACCTTTTGTGGCATGAGGCTGAAAACTTTTTTTACAAGCCCTAGAGGTTCAGTGTCAGTGAGTCTGTAATGGCTGCACCCCGAGGCAGGTTTGTGATCACTTTCCACAGATTTCCTTATGGAACAAACACTATAAATAATATCTGTAATACGAAGCTTTGGGGATAAAAAGAGATAATATTTGTGCTTAATTTCTTCCCTTCTTCCCATCCGTGGCATGTTCCACATTTGCATATGAAATTCATCTCCCACCCTTTCCCATGAGCCTTGTTAGTGTCCTGCTGTGCTCTCCCACACAGCTTGGCCAATACTAAAAGACTTTTAAATCTATCTCGGAAACTGTATTTTGGGAACTACATTTCAGACAATATTTCTGTTTAAATGAATTCCCAGACGTTAAAGAAATAGGAGATAGGGACTCTAGGAGAAGGGCAGGATTGTGATGCTGCCACAGAGATATTTTTCATGAGTAGAATGCTAGAAATAATACTCTCTGCACTGAGCTGATGAGCCTGAAACTTTAAGCCATGACATATGTATTTATATTTGTATATATGTGTTTGCATTGGATTCCAGGGAGCAGAGGAGCAACGGGGACAGAGTGCATGAGGACTGACGGGTGTTGCCCAAATACAGGAATAAGAAGGAGCTGTTGCTGACATTTCTGAGCCCTTACCCCCTTTGCTGTAGCTGGGACTTAGACTAAAAGTATCTGGTTTTCTCCCAAGGAATTAAAAGTAGAGCATTGGAGTATCTTGCTCACAATTCTTTGGAGTGAAGTTACCAGGACCTGTTTTCCTGTGCACTGCACAGATTTGTAAGCTCAGTGCTGTTTCTCTAAACAAAAGTGGGAAGCAGCTCTACAGGTGGCTTTTATACCTGCCCCAAAAGATGCTGCTGAAAGCCACAGAACAGATCTTGTCTCACCCTTCTCAGACAAATGCTGTCTCCACTAGAGCAGGCTGTAATACCAGCACATTTTAGCACTCTGGTGCAGTGGTGCCAATCCCTCTGATTAAAACTCATCTTTTTTTAATTGTGATTGCTGCAGTATTTGACATTTTTCTTCAAGTGTCTGTTTCTGTGCTCAAGCAGCTGAATAAGGAGTCTCAACTTCCTTTAGAAAAAGAAGTTTCAAGCCCTCATGGTTGCAGAAAATTGCTTGAAAATGGGGCTCACTGCTGTTTCATCAGTTGGTTTTGAAAAACAGAATGTTTGCATTCTTTCTGTTTATTCTTTTTTTTATCTTTCTGAGCAGCTGCCAATAATAATCACTAAATTAAACGTTACTCAACTTTCTTGACTAATTTATGACTGCGTGGCCATTTGTTATGGCCACACTGCAGGATAAAAGCCTGTAAGGAAAAAAAAGCATTTATTTTTTTGCATAGTTGTTGGATGCACCTCTATAAAGTGTAGGAATGCTGAGACACACTTAGTTTGCATCCCAGCTGCAGTAAGACATTTCTGATGGTCCATCACAACCACCACACCATCTGCTTTTTCTAGGCTATTTATTCCATCCTTGGCCAACCTCTTCCCTTTCTGCTTTAAAAGCAAGCACATTTTCTCAAACCTGTTACCATTTGCTACATTCCTTTTCAAACCCAATCAGGAAAAAATAATCTGGGCTCCATCTTGTCAAATATTCTGTTGCTGGAGCACTTGTGGCTTCTGAGGGAAGAAAATCTTACAATTAATTATGAGTTTACAGCACAGTGACAGTGTGAGCAGTGGACTGTCCACACTGGAAGGGCTTCTTGCCCTCTCATCATTTAACCATCAACTTGTTCAGGCTGCTCATTTTTGCCTCATTTTGGTTTGTTTTCTACATTATATGATATCACCCCATTTCTGTCATGCCCATTTTCCAGATAGGCATGAAATATATTAAAGACTTGCAGTCGAAAACCAATTAAAAACTCTCTTTAAACACACACAGTCTGCTACTTATTTCCATTCTATTTTTCCTCTTCTGGGCTACAGCTTCACATCCAGCCCGTGCTGCTTGGGATTTCTGAGTGCATTTTCTCATGCTGACTGTGACTTATCAGCACAAGGCTGTACAGCTTTTGGCACTCCTTCACTTGTACTGGACATTACAAGTAACTGGAAATGCTAAATGTGGTGTTTGTATTTCAGTGAGGAAATGAGAGCAACGTGCTTCTGTGAGAGTTCCTTTGATCCTGCAGCTGATTCTGTTCCTGTTCCAAAACAGCCTGGTTTCCCTTATACCTCAAGATATGGAGCACTGTGTTTAGGAAGGGGCTTACAAGAATAATTTTTTCCTCACAAACTGCAACAAACACACTGTTTGAAGGACTTCTGTGCACCGTCCTGAATATTACATTTCTTTTTTTTTCTCAAAAGAATGCAATATAATTGTAATGTTTAGTGAGTAAGTGCAGCTTAGCTCGTGAGCAAATTCAGCAGCTGAATTAAATGCTGCAACTGAGGGCCAGATTTTCCTTAGTTTGTGATTCAGAGACACCCCTGGTAGATATTTAATGCTATTCCTCTGACTCCTTAGTCACCTGATTTTTGCTGAAGAGAGAATTTCTTTTCCCTTAGGGGAGGAACAGCCCCTGTCTGCTGTGTCTGTGCAGCAGGGAGTGCACCTGAAAGCCCCTGAGGAGCAGTAGGGTCTGCTGGGCAGGCCTCAGGGAAGCCACTCAGCAGCCTGGTGTTCCCAGCTCCAGGAATATTCAGCTCTGGGTCTCCAATAAAGAACCAGCACACTGCAGGGCCTGTGTTTGCTTCAGAACTATCCCACTCATAAAGCATAACCTTTCAGAAATATGTGTGTGCTCTCCTCTCCTCTCTCTCTTGCTCTCTAATAGTTTTCCCTGAGATTCTTGAACAACAGAGCAGATGGAAACCTTATTTAAATTTAGAACCCGTGAACACCACATGCTGAGCTCAATGGAGCAATTCAAGTCGGTTCCCCTTAAATTATTTTCTCTTAATGCTGGATTCCATTTAGAATTTTTAAAATAGCATAAACATTTGCAATAAAGCACTTGATACCAGTTATTCCTTGCCACAGAATGCCTCACTTGTCTCTTAAGTGTGAAAATGTGTCCTAAACAGGTCAGATTTCACAGCAAGTTCTCCTAAAGGACATCAACACTCCATTATTTATTAGAGCCATTATAAAAGAAACTCCTGCACCGTCCCTAAAGAGGGAAAATCTGTCATGGTTCCCAGGAAAGAGAAGCAAGGATTATCCTTGAAAGCAGTCAAAGGAGAGAATGGTTTTTACCAACTTGTCAGTGGAGTTGCCATGGGCACCAGCCAGGAGCCTAGGTTTAAATGTCAGATTTCCCCTCCACTACTGTCTTTTCCTTTTCTTTGCTTCATTTTTGCATTCATTCCATAATTTTCTTTTTTTTTTCCTTTTCTTTTTAGAAGAATTTCTCTACTTACAGCCTTTTTTTTTTTTCCTAACACCCAGTTTCATGCCTATTTATGCCCATCCTCAGACATCATGCCAATCCCAGGTTAAGAAATAACTTCTATTTAAAAAAGAAAAAAAGAAAAGTAAGACGATATGTCCTTGGATACTCATTTGAAAGTCATTAGCATATTAATATCGGGCCAGCAAGGAATAAAAAAGCAAAGACAATGGTGTGAAGAGGCCACCACACTTAAGGAAGAAAGAGCAGCAGCAGCAGCTTCCCCTCAGCATTCTTGAGCCTGCTTCTTCAGTGTTCATTCTGGGCTCAAATAGGCCATGGAGGGGGCTGGAGGGGAGGAAAAGAGCAGGAGGAAAAAGCTCTCATCTGTGGTAAGGTCTCTGCAGGGGGAGAAAAAAGGCAAATCCTGCCATTTGTGGAAGGTATTCATGTGTCGCCGGCTGGCTCAACTGCACATCAATTGCATTAATGCAGCCATTACATCGAGAGAAAAGCTCAGAAGAAGCAGTTTAGAAAACACTTTTTTTTCTCTTTTCTGATTTTTTTTCCCCCTTAATTCCGCTAAGCTGGCACAGGACATCTGGGTTGGTTTGGGTTTCTCTGCTGCCTTTTGTTTTGCCTGCTGTGTCTTCACTGCTAAAACCCCAAAACAAGCCCAGCTGCCTCTGGAAAAAAAAAAATACAAATATCAATTTGTGGTTTGCTCGCTTATTAACAGTGTTAGCATGCAAATGAGCACATCCAGGCAGGAGTGGGTGGGCACTTCACACCTCCTCAGGTGCCACTGCTCCAGGGCCTGAAGAGCTCAGCCTTTTGCATAGTTCTGAAGGCAATAGCTGCAAAAAGAACACTGATTTTTGATAAGAACCACATGATGATTTGACGCAAAATTGATGATGGGTCAGTATTAGCTTGAAAACCACGTTATTAATAGAATTAATAGGATGCTGATTTTCAAGATGCATATTTTTAATCCAAAGTTCCTACAGTGAGTTTTAATTTCAGTGATTTCTTATCCATGCTGGTGAATGATGCCTCTGTTCTGGGTGTGTGTAGCAATGGTGCTGGAGGGTAGGGGAAGGCACAGTCATTCAGATTGTTTTGTGTGTAATATTCTAGCAACTCTTTCCTGTCAGCTCTGACATGTCTTTGAGGGCATGCAAGAGGTTTGGTACCGTGTCTTTATTTATTAGTTTTTTTCAAAACATGGGGAAAATATGTTTCTTTCAGAAAAAAAATATTTTATCCTGCTCAGTTGGATAACTACATTTGATTCTGGTATTTTATTTTCAGTCTAAACCCAATCTTTATCCTCCACTGCAATAAAAATAGTCTTGCCTTTTAATCCCCGTCCATTCAAAAAAAAATCTGTTTTCATGTCTCATTGCATAGCATCTTAATTTCATTTCCTTTTCAAGTATAATCTTACTCTGAAATAAAACACATTAAAATACAAATCCAAAGAAAACACTTAGAGCTTTTTTGCTCAAGACTTCCTGTTTCTTTACACATAAATGAAAATCAAACTCTGTATGTCACTTGTGTGTCATGGCAGTGGCATCCACACCAAGTGCATTCTGCTGTAGTCTTGCAATGGGGGGTTTCCAGCCCTTCTATGAGAGATGCACAAAGAAGGAGGAAAAGAAGTGATTGCAACCACAACTTCTAAGAGTTTGAACACTGGAACCTCTTCTTTACTTGTCTGTAAAAGAAGGTATTCCTATGACTATGCATATATGATAAATAATGATAGTGGTTATATAAATTAGGTACACTGTTCTTCATTTGCAGTAAAAAAAAAGTGTTATTCTTCTCTTGCTCTTCACACCTTGCTTCTGTCATCTTGGAAACACTTCAGTGTGGAGCAGCCAGCAGTGCAGGAGCAGCTGTACATTTGTTTAGCAGCCTTGACCCTCAGCCATGAGGGAATTTAGAAACATGAAATCAGATTAACAGAGAGAAACCTAAAGTTGACACATGAACGTAGATTAATATTTCCAAGATTAAGCTTAATACGTTGTTACTAGCAGCAGTCAAAGCCCATAATTCATATTCTGATCCAGCACTGCAGAGAAACATTGTGAGGGTTGAAACAATATAAAAACTAGCCTGACTTTCCCTGAACATCAGTGCCAGTGTCTGGCTGATAGATGTCAGGAACCATACACCGTTGCTATGCAATGCCAGCACATCTGGAACAGCTGCTCTGAGAAGTGCTGACACTGAGTGCAATCAGAAGAAATACAGGGTAGCTCTTCCATGGCAAGATGACTGCCCACAAACCTCCTTGCCTAGCTAACATAGACCAATATTCAGGGAGTAAGTAGAAACAAGGAGAATTACCAGAAACTTTAATAGACTTTCTGTGGCAACAGCTGCCCTTCTGGTGCCAGTGGTACAGATATGAAAAGTACAGAAATGAGGGTGAAGCAAAGAAATCTAAAGTAATGGGGGCAGGGGGAGAGTGGAACCACTGCAAGATTTGTCTTTCTGAAAACTGCCTGATTGCTTTTCAGATCTAGACTTTTTTTTTTTTTCCCTGTTGACAAGCAAAGCTTGGGGATAATAAGTGCTGCATGAATTAAATCCATCACACTTGACTGACTGGATGCCATGCACTGGATCTGCAAAGCAATCTGGGTTCTATCAGTGTGCCACTATTGATTGCTGTGCTTGGATAGAAAAGAGCTGAGAGACAATTGGGGGGAGGGGGGAATCCTACAAATGTTTTCTGAGTTGCTGTAGCCAGTAGCTAATGTAACTCTACAATTCCCCACCTAAAGAGAGCTCCTTTGAAGAAAATACAGGGTTTTTTTCTTTTAAGCACTCAGAATGAGACAAGTTCAGTATTTCAGCCCAGGCAGCAGTTGCTTTTAGTTTGAAGAGTTATTTAGCCCTCCTTAGACAACCTGACACACACTAATTTAACATTTTCAGTATGAATCACCCTTGATTTTAATATTGTCTTCGAAATAATGGGGATTTCTTCAGCCTGTGGTGGTTGTCTTAGGTTGGAGGGGTTTACCTTCACTGAATTAAGCAGCTTTCTCCACCTTCAAGAGAAAGTGACAAAAAGGAGCTCTCAGCATCTCTGGTTGCAGTAAACAAACCATGCAAATAGAAAGGAGGATATTTCCATTTACAGGCCAACTGTTCCTAAGACTTGATTAAAAACGTTCATGTTTCCACCAATGTATATATAACATATTCCTGTCATCTGCAGCATATTGATAGGAAACCTTAAACAGCAGATGCTCTGTGGGACTTTTAAGCTGAAGTCCAATCTATACAGGAGACAGAACTTCTAATGAGACATAATGTAGTTGTGAGACAAGACATCACAGGCAATTTCCTAAAAGAAAGAGTGAGATTCAATCACTTGGGCTACTTCTGCAGCTACTGCTGAGGCGTGTTACTTGCTCTGTCAGAGAGGGAGATGCTTGTCAAGATTGTAAGCAAACTGAATTGCTGCCAACCACTTACTCACAGACAACAGATGATTCTCATAGACCATTTGTTTTATTTATTTTCATCTTGTGCTTTGCTGTCTTTCTGAAATCCGTGGCCTTTTCCATTACGACAACACGACATTAGCAATTATTGCTCTTCAAGTGCTTCACATATAAGCAGAGCTCCCTCCCTGCCACGTTAGTCATCAGAGCTCAGTTCAGTTCTTATCACTTCTAAAAGTTCAGATTCTAACAGCTTTAATTACCTCAGGGAAGGAATTTTACCATTTTTGATGTAAAAGAAAAAAAAAAGTAACTTTTCAGCTACTTGGAGTAGCCAGCCTTGTGTTATATTAAGTGGGATTTGACTCTGAATACAAAAATTCCCAGACGTTGCAAGACAACTTAGAGGTGGGTGAGCACTGCCTCCTGACTGCAGGCAGAGACATGAGGGGGATGGAACCCGTGTTGGCTCCAGACTCCTCTTTTCTGCAGCTCACAAAGTTTGCTTCCTTCTTGCCAGGCTGAGCTAACAGTGCAGCAGCAGCCTGCAGAGTGATACCCAGCAGAGCAGCAGCTAGGTAATTACTCAGGTAATTACTCTGCAGTCATTCCCAGTCCCAAGGCAGGACATGGACTGACTAAGAGCAGCTCTTGGGCTGTTCTGTCAGCCCCCGTGGCCACCACTCCTCAGTGTTCATCCAGCCTTCCTCCCCCTGCCCTTTCCTGTGGGGATTTTTTGCAGCCTGCAGTCTCCATCTTGATTTCCAGGCTGAGTGCACAGATTGTGACTCGGGGCAACTTTGGCAGAAGGGCTACAGGAGGTGAGGTGAGGAGAGACAGATGGGTTAAAATGACACTGACCCAATTGCCTTGTCTGAACCAGGCAGAAACTTATATCCTTGTCCAGTCACTTTTCACAGATCAAATAAATACACTTAGTATTCCTGGCTTAGTTCTCCAGCATCATTTCCTGGGATGAGGGTTCCTGAAGTGGCTGCTTTCCTCTGGAATCATTCACAGCAAGCCTCACTGCCAGCACCCTTTCTTTTCTCTGTTGGGCCTCACTGGCAAGTTGGACTTCACTGGATGAGAACCAGTGCTCTGCTGTAGTCCAGGGTGCTGCAGCAAGAAACCACGAACAAATATTCATTTTATTTGTCTGTGAAGGAGGAAATAGAGGAATAAATTGCTCCTAAAAAGCATGGCTTTATTGTAGTCCATCATTCAGGACAATGTCCTAACTGGAATCTCTTTCCAAGATCTCCAAAGATCTATTAGAGTCCTAAAAGTGGGTAAAGGATCTAAACTGGTGGGTATTTTTGAAACACCAGAGCTACTATCAAGAGCAAGATTGCTTTCCAGGTGATTAGCATCTTGTGAACCACTTAGTCTTATCTAGGGCCATGTCATAAAGGAGATTTTTAATCCTCTTAAGTGAAACATTTTAGGTTTCCATGGCACTGGATTGGGAACAGCATCACCAGTTTCAGTGTGGGCAGAAAATATGGACCAAAGGATCATGGCTAGAGAAGGGAGAGAAGGTGGGTGGGCTGGAGCCTCCACTTGCCAGAAATGCTTTCTTGGCCAAGAAATCTCTGCTGATTTCCATGAGCTGTAATCAGACCATTGAATTGTCAAGATAGCTGTAACTGATAGAGGCAGTGTTTTCTGACTGATGCTTTTCTTCTTGCTTTTCTTGACAAATAAAAGCAAAGAGCATTGCAATAATTCACACTCAGAAGAGCACTTTCACTGTTGCATTTAATACAGTTTCATTAAGTTAGCACAGTTCAAATTAAAATGTGAACAAGATACTTGTTTAATATATCAAAAGCAAATTAAGTCTGGATTTGAAAAGGTGGTAAAGATTTTCCTTTCATAAAATAGAATTAGTTCTAATTTGTCTCTGAAGTTTAAACTGAAATGAATTTATTGTTGAAATATAAACCAATTGTTTAAATCCAGGCCTAATGCAATTAATAAAGTGAGGGAACTTCGTAAGGTCCAAATGAATATTGCAGTTCTGCTTACAAGCTGGGGAACAAATCAGCACAGCACTGCTGGAACTATTAGAGCTACAAAGGGTAACCCCTGGGAAGTTCAGGACCATGGGGCAGGCCAGGAATAGGGAAACAACAAAATAAACACCCAGAAAATATTCATAGTTTTAGTAAACTCACAACTTCTTTGCCTTACAGATAGAGTAAGAGGATTACATCTTTTCCCACTGCTTTGGGTATGGCAAGTCCTATAAAAGCATTACCTGAAAATTTCAGACAGCTCTTATGTTATCCTATTAACCACTCATAGAGGCAAGTAATGGATAATTGGGTTCCTACTCACATTCATTAGGTAAAAGATTTCTCATTTAACTCTATCAATAGAAAGATTAAGAGCCCTTGTTATTCCAGGAGAATAAAGTTGCACAGGTCTGAAGTGAGTGAATGTAAAGCCATGGCTGTAAACCAAGAGATCTGTTGCAATAAAGAGGGGTCAGTCTCTGAAATGCACTCTCTGACCTTTACAGTCATACTTCTAATTCAGTACATGCAGCCCATTAATTAATTATACCCATAAAGCAGCCCATTAATTGCATTCAAAGTTTACAAGCTCTTTGTATTTTCACACCCATCATGTGAAGACAGATTATGAGAGTCTCCTGTGAGTTAGAGCAGAGCCAGTGAAAGGCAGTTGGAGTTCTTGACTTCCATGACCTCTTTGGCTTAATAATTACTTATTGAATCTGGTTTTTCATTTTAAAGTTGTCTTTTATTTGTATTTGGTTGCAGCACTGGCATGTTTGCTGGGGCACACCAGACTTTTTCTATGTTAAACTTCTATTTCAATAGAATCTGCTTTTCCTTTGTGACTGGCAAAAGACAATCTGCCCTTATGGCTACAAAGGATAATTACTGTAATTCTGCTTTAGTTTTGCTTCCACTGGGGTTTCTCTGCCTCATGCAGCTCTAAAGTAGCATTTATTCTTTGGAATAAACCGATGTGGTGGGTTTCCATTGGGTACTGTCTGGTATTGATAACATCTGTGTTAGAGATGTCACAAGCCAAGGTCATGCAGGGCAGGCAGGAGTTCCCAGTTGCCTTCATCTTCCTGTGAGGAAGGACTGAGCATCCCTGCTGTTCTCACAGGTGCTGGCAAACAGCAGGCACACCGTGCCACTGGTTTTTTTGGTTTTCCAAAGGGCAGGTCAGGCACCAACCCCCAGACTCATCCCATCTCTCCACCTCATGCCCCCTGCCCAGCACAACTGCAGGGGGAGGAACCCAGACGGGCAAAGAGCAGCTGCTGGAGGGGAGCATCTCTCAGTCCCTGGAGGAGAATCTCCAGCAGCCCCAGCTGGCCCTCTCTGAACACCTTGCTTTTTCCCTCCTCCTTCCTGGGTGTTGACTGTGCAACCACTCCACTGCACAGTTTACTAATAGAAACACAATCCCTGCCACTCTCTGAAGTGCAAGCAAACAGGGTTTTTTGGGGTGGACTAGAAAACCTTTAAATAACTAGGACATTGTCTTGGTGATGAGAAAAGAAAGCATTGACAAAAAGAACAGCTTGCCAAACTTGTTAAATGTCTGCTGCAATCAAGAGAGAAGCAAAGCCCTCAGCTTCTCCTAGCACAAACCTTCATGATTATTCTGTGCATGATATGAATATTTCCAGTAAGACACTGGGCAAAACATGGCCTGTAATTATCTCACAATGGAAGAACATTCACATGAGTGAGACAGCACCAAGGAGACTGGGAATATATCAGTAGAGCAGCAAAGGTTAGCGAGGTGGAAAATACATAATTATGGTGTGGTCTGCTTAATATCCATGGTCAGGGAAAAGTAGTCAGACTGCAACATATTGGTCTTTTTTTTTTTTTCTCTGTTCTTGCTGTAAACATCTTAAAAATGGAGATGGATTAGGAAGTAGCAGTGTGCTTCCAGGGCAAAGACCTAGAGAGCAGCCATGAGAAAGTGCATTAGTCAAGGGAAAACACTGCAAATCCTGCTTCTCCATTGGAGCATGGGGATGATTTTCAGAGGCAAAAAAAAAACCAATTTATGAAGCAGACACGATTAAACTACTTGGTAAAGGAGATAAATATTTTTCCAATTAAACAAAATTACTTCTTTAAGTCATTGTTTTAAGAGGGCTGTGGTTCTGTTGGGGAGGATGGAGGGGAAGATTTTTCACTGTAAAGAAAGACTGAAAAAAAGCTGCTTTTTGGAGAAGGAGAAAAAGAATGTTAATAACATTTGTAGGTGATGGTGAAGGTGAGAGGTGCTATAAACACTGCAGGAACAGAGAACAAAATAGCACCTAGCCAGAAAAGTGTGTGCACTGGAAATGCAAAATGAGAATCAACCTGGAAAAAAAATGCAGACAGGTATCTCCTGGGGAAATCACTCCTGAGCACATGCATTCAATGAGCAAGAGAAAATTGGGAAATGGTAGTGATTAAGGAGTCCCTGAGGTGAAGCTAGTCAACAAATTAGACAGTAGTAACAGCAGGAGATGGATAAACCACAGTGCACTATTAGGATATGTCATCTCCCAGATAGGGGCTTTTCCTGGTCACAGGAGTGGTCCAGAGCTGGGGTGCTGGAGGTGACTGATGTCAGCAGCAGGTTGACACTGCCTTTCTCTGGTACATCTCTCTGCTCTTTTTCTGCCTTGCTGCACCAGAGTTTCACTGCTGCTGGCTGATGCAAAGAGAGATTAATTTCTCACAACGTGAAACACAACAGCAGCTTTCCTAATGATTATTTTCAATCAAATCATTGTGATTTTCCTATAAGAAGAGAAATAATTAAGAAGAGTCGAGGCCTGAACCACTGTGTTGCTTTTAGACGTGTTCAGTTTGTACTTTGGGAGGAGAGCAATCATTTCTCTTTGTATTCTGATGGAAAACTTCCTCCTTCCTACCCACTGCACTATTTTTAGTAAAAAACAATCTGGCATTATGATCTAGAAATCATCTCAATGGTAAAGAATTGCAATCAGCAGCATTATCAGGGAAGAGCAAGGCAGAGATGCAGTGATGCAAGGGCTGAGTGCAGCAGTGCCAGATAGATCCCATTACAACAATCCCCGCTTCCCCGTGGAAAAAAATCACATTACAAATGCAGTTCAGGAAACATTCTCATGGCATTCCAGCACTTTGATTTTCAACCCCTTCTTGTAACTGGGAAATGCATCCTGAGACAAAGGCTGTTAAATGCATCAGTTGAGGGAAGTAGTTGAGCACGTGGGTCCCGTTAAAGATCGAGGTGAGAAGCATCTGCCACACTCAAACACCCAAATGTGTTGCCTTTCCTCCAGAAAAAAAATTGCTTAGACATTGGCACTCTCAGATGAAAGCAATTTCCATTTTATCCATGACTATTGTTTTCTGAAATGTACAAAGTGCAGAAAAAATTAGTGCGTAAACATTTAATTTTTGCTTCCTTCTTTACCCGGGGCTGTCACAAATGATACTGGGGAGCCCGTTCTGCTGTCTTTGGCAAAAACATCAGTCAGCAACAAGTTCAAGATGAGTGCTGTGACTTTGGAGAGCTGCTTATCTCCAACTTGTGCTCAGTCCTTACCCTGAATGCATTTCTATGGCTGGAGTTTTTATTTCACACTGGGGAGAAAAAGACACCAAACCAAAACCTCTGCCAAAAAAAAAATAAAATAGTGGAGTCACTTTGGGAAGAGATTTTTCCAATGCCTTTGTCTCAGTTTGGATTTATGCTTCCCTGTCATTTGTGTCACTCATCCCAGCACATTTCTTGTGCTGCCTGTCACTCTCCCAGGGAGAACAGCAGCTTCCCATCCAGCCTGCCTGAGCAACATGTCGTTCAGCGTGTTATTAATTAGGTGGTACACTCATGGCAGAGCTGTGAGCCATAGTGAACACAGAATACAGCTCTTTTTTAATCCCACTTGCTTATTTTATGCAAGAAGAGATTCTTCCTAAGTGCCATACTGGAAGCTCATTACACAAGAGGAATAAAAATCAACTTTCTATGTTTATGTTGCTTCTGTTAGAGATATATCCTATATAGATCTCAACTACAAAGACTTGATGTAAAGGAAAGAAACAATGGGATCAGGAAAAAGCTTAATTGGCTTTTTCAGATGTTTAAAACATGAGGCCAGCACGTTACTGTGTGGAATGTATGTGAGATGAGTTTCCAGCAAAGAGCTACATGAAGGATCTTGCCACGACAGACTGCAACTGTGAATTTCCAGGGCTTGGGTGAAGGGTGAACAGTCCCACTAAGAGCAGCAGCACTGGCTGAGCTGTGCTCTAGTCTAACAAAAACCTCCCTAGCTAGAATGTTGGCCCTAATTAGTTCACTCCTCTGTTACCCACTTGGTCTCCCCAGCAGCTTCTGCTGTATTGCTGTGTCACCACAGAATCTTATTTAAATCACTTTTTTTTTTTCTTTGTGTTTCCTGTATCCTGAGTACATTTCACTCTACCCTGACTGCTTTGTGTGTGCTGTTCTGCAGCTTACCTTGAGAAACGTTTGTTTACAGTTGCCAAGTAGCCTCAGAATTTAAGCCACTGCAGCTCTAACAAACATTAATTATATTTTCCAATGTTTACTTTTCTTTTTTCTTGCTCTTCTGTATCAGGTTCCCTTAGTGTAACAGTATCTGAGCAGTGAGAAGTTTGACATTTTCTCACTGACGTGCAGAATTTCCAATCAACTTCAGTGGATTTCAGGTTGCTGCTTTTATAGGGAAGAATCAGAGGTGCAACAAAGCTGGCTCAAGTTGTAAGCAAATCAGTTATTAATTTTGTTGACACTTAAAAAAAAAAGTAAGTATAATAGCAGATTTAGTTGGGTAAGAAAAAAATAAAACCAAAAGAATCATTCTGGGTCAATTCACAAGTTTGCTTAGCTGCTAAAAGGTATCCCAAACCATTATTTATTCTCAAGCAGAGCCATTCTGACCACAATTTGGATGCAGGAGCATAACTTTTTCAGACCATGTGCTGTTTGAAGGGTGTGGTTTTAGAAGCAGACACATATTGGCATTCTTTTATTTTTCTTTCATTTTTCAGGACAGTTCAATTAGATTCACGAGCACTACTTCTTGTTAATAAGGTAACTTGCTGTGTAATTGCTTAACAGGCCACATACATGAGTTTGTTTTGTTTGCTGAGGAAGAAACCTGAGTTTTTAAACCAGGCTGCATCCTGGGTGCTCCCTGAGCAGGGTCTGAAGTGAACTGGCAGGACTGGAAAAGGTCAAAACCCCATTTGAAGGGCCCTGGTCTGGAAACCATTACAAATTCTGCTACGTTGTGCTTTTATTGCACATTAGTTTTAACAGGATATTATTGGTTTGTGAATACCCTTTCCCCAGATGCTGCCTACAATGTAGTTTTTATTGCCTAGCTGTTTTAATGTGATTTTACTGCTTTATAAATACACTTTTCTCCATTCTTGCCTGGATATCATGGCTGCAGCAATATGCTTGCACATTACCATTATTTCTGTCTTAAAATCAAGGTTAAAGCAATCACAGCAGGGCTTTGCAGAATGAATGATAATTGAAAATGCATCTAGCAGGATGCTGTTGATATTCTATAAACAAACAAAGCAGGATCTTTATTCATTATTTATCACTCGCTCTTTGTGACATTTCTTTGCACGACATCTCTTCTTCCTCTCACAGACCTGAGCCAAAACATATGTCAGGGCAGATGCAGACATTCACCTGGCTCCCTTCTCCCCCTTGAATCAAAACCTCCTGCTCTGCTCAGCCTCTGGCTGCTCCAGCACCAGCCAAGGTAGTCACCTCATCTCACAACAGCCTGCTGGGTGCTCCCCTGCTCCTCAGGATGCTCTTAGTCCACAGTAAGTTCTGTGCTGGCAAATGGATGCTTGTTCCCAACACAGCAATTCTGGGTCTAGCTCAGCAGCATCTCTGCCACCAGGACTGCCTGAGGATATCCTGAGAGTTTTATTCAGCTCTGACTCACATCTACTTTCTATACCAGCTGAATCCTTAGCTAACAATGTTATGTTTGCTTGCTATTCTCCAGCAGGGATGAAGGTTAAGTTAATTTTCTTTGGAGTTAGTTCAGAAGAATATAGGGAAATTCATTTTTTGCCTATCCCCAATTTGTTCCTCATTTATTCTGCTCCTAGATTTAGAAGTAGGCTTTATTTTTATTGATGCCTGTATTTCTCTATTGAACCAGAAGTTGCTTGTAATTCTTTTCCTCCTTCACAGTATCATTTTGATTTGAAATAAATTTTATTCATATTTTCCTGTATGAATTTTCTTCCCAATCCACTTCCTTCTGGTTGGGAAAATTCACCCTGTTGAAGTCCATATCTGCACGTGTTCTGCTTGGAATGCTTTCCTGCTCTCTCAAGCTGGACCTAGGAGGGTTGAGATCCCTGTTCCTCACATAATGGCCAGTGTCCAGTCCAGTGACTCACCTGACCATCATCTCCAAGTCCCAGGACACTTGTCCTGAGTGTCTTGCACCTCATGGATTAGAAAGACCCTTCTTGAAGTCAGTGGGAAAATGCTTGCTGACTTGAATGAGACCCATGGTTCAAACTGTTTTCTGTCACACCAAGCTGTTCTATTTATATCTGCCTGAAAAAAAAAAAGAAAAAAAGAAAAAAAAAAATAAATGATCCTTCAGAACAGAATTGTTTTCATATTCTTTTTTTCTCTCCTTGACTGGGTATGATTTGGGGCATAGCTTTGCAATTCTGCCTGTCCTTTGCTCTTTCTTACACAGTGAAGGATGCTGGTCCAGTTCAGTGAGATCCTGCTATGGACATATCTTCTGATCTGCAAAGAAACTAATTTAATTCCAGATTAACTGCTCTCAAAAGTATTTTCTTCTTCTTCTTCTTCTTCATTTTAACACATTGCAAGTACTAGTCCTATTTTAATGAGAACATTTGGAGGAAATACCATAGATAAATGTCAGTGCATGTCAGAGTTAGGATTTAATGGATTAAAAGAAAATTTTTCTTCCATTGAGTTGTATATTTTCACCCTGTGTAACTGATTGTTCAAATATATTTGTGTTAGGCCTAATAGGTTGTACACAGCCTCCTGCAAATGAAATTCTGATGGTGTTCAGAGCCTGCTTTGCAGGATATCTGGAAGGGATACAAATTACTAAGCAGTACTTCTAATACAGAGAGAGCATTAAAAGGTAACATACTCTGGTCATCCTGATGCTTCAAAAAAGGACATTTCTGATTCCTGATGGTGAACATACTACTAGTGACTTCAAACCAGGTGACTGCAAGACCAGGTCTTGTGCAGAAGGTGCAACTTCTTTTTCCCTCTACTTGGCAGACTGTTTACCCGTGTACAGAATCCCAGGCTGCTCCCACTAGAGCCACTGGAAATGCAGCCCAGGAAGAGACATGCTTCAAAGTTTGACTTTAAAATTACTGTGTGTCCTTGGTGTGTCTGTGTTCATCTCTTCCCTGGTATTTGCATTCCTCAGTAGACACAGTCACTTGGGTTCTGTGTTTGTCCAGCAGTTAACAAAGTGAAGGGGCTCCATGTCAAGGGCTTACAGGAAATAATTTTGGCAATAAATATTAGGATCAAGTGTTCAAATATTTCTACACAAGATTGTTTCCAACTCTCTTTTCTTCCCCCTTTAAACATTCAGAACAATTTGGAGCCACCATCTCCACTCACTCGTAGAGGAAACCCTTCCCAATGTGATAACAAGTCAGAAAGGTAGAACTTGATACTGTGCAATAAAGGAAATCTCACCATGCACATACTTATCACATGGATATAAGAACAAAGTAAAGTTAGTATTTTCTAAAGCTTTTTATAATGACCTTAACTTTGAATTGTACATCTAAAATCTCTAAATCAAAATTACATCATCGTTAGAATGCTCATCCCTCTGTCTATATTAAAAATAAAAACAGAAAAAGAACTTCATGACCTCCTGCCTTGGAAAAAACAGGACTTGTTCCACAGCTGCATTCCCATGGATATTATTTCCACAGATTCTCTCCAAAAAGAATGACATGAATGACATTATTTTTAAGATCTGTAGCTCCATGAACAAGAACAAAGACTTTCTTAAGTACTCATTCTAATAAGAGCATGGAACTCTATAGTAATTTCATTTCATTTTTTTTGAAGTAGACTTTTCTTCAGGCTGCTCTTCTTGAGTATTGGTCAAGTATCAAGCAGAAGAAAAGATCAACTTAAGTTATGTAAATAATGAAGATCAATAGAAAACTATTACATCTCTTAAATTTTCAGAAAATTGAACTAAAAATAATAAAGACAGGAATAAAAGAAATCATATTCACCAAACTCTTCAAAGGTAGGAGCAAATAGGATTTGGGGTTATTTTTTTGTTTTGGTTTTGGGGTTTTTTTCCCCCCTGAATTTCATTCAGCCTGATTGCTTCTGCATACAGTGAATTGAAATGAAGGAAAAGCTTCATTAGTATCATGACATATACTTGTGCCTAAGTTCCTTAATTCTTCCAGGTTTGACAAACGAAAAAGACATGCTTTTTGGTCACAAGGATAGAAAACTAATTAAGTTTTCTTGGAAATTGACTGCAAGCTTCTCTGAAATGAGATTATTTTTTTTTTCCCCAGCTTTTGAATTATTTTCAGTTACAGTCTAAAAGTTGCAGTAAAGAAGACAGAAGCAAGCAGAGCAGAACATCCTTGTAGGAACATCTACTCTGCCTCAGAGAATTTGGTTGTGTATCTGATGGTAACACATTTGTACTTACGTGGGGCTCAGCACCACAGGCTGCTCTGAAAGTAAAGTGACCTGTAAAACTGAGGAGCTGCTGAGGTTGGCTGGAGCTGTGCAGTGCAGTCACACCTGAGAGCAGGGAGCTGTACCCAGAAACACTAGTGTTGGGGTTTCATCCTATCAACCATCAGCAGGGTGAGGGGCTTTGCAGCAAAAGACCTGCAAGTTGAGCAGTCCTGCACTCTTCGGCATAAATAAACAGTGTATTGGGCCTGACTGAGCTGCACTTAGTTCCCCAGAGCAGCCCTCCCAGTGCTGGGAAGGTGCCTGCTGGTGGGAAGCAGAAAATAAAGAAAAAATTCTTTTGCTTCCATGCATGGCCTTGCTTTGCTTTTCATCAAACTGCCTTTGCTTCTATGAGTTTCATCTGATTTTCTTCCCCCTGGTCCAGCTGAGAGGAGTGGGGGAAGTGATAGAGCAGCTCGGTGAGCACCTGACATCCACCCAAGGTCAAACCACCACAAAAAAAAACTAAAAAAAGAAGGTTTTGAGGGTGATTTCTAGGAAGATCTGTAGGACATTCATCTTATCATGATAGCCCAGAGTGGCAGGGTAGATTGATTTCACTGGGAATCACAGACCAAATAAAGAATATTATGTTGCCTGTTATATAAGAAAAATATGACAGTTTCAAAACAATTAATGTGTTCAAAGGAAATACTGCAGGGTGAGTAGCTTCGGGAGAGTTGGGGTTCTACCATTCTATTAAATTATTTCTGCGGCAATAAAGGTGGATAAACATTGTGACAGACTTCAGGCAGCTTTGGGATGAAAAAGGCTTTGAGCTCAAGTCAGTCAGTGAAATAAATTCTGAGCAACAGCTCAGAATCTGAAAGGCAGCAATCCTACTGCTTTTGGTCAGCAGTTGAAGAAACAAGTTCAACTGCACAGGCACTAGAATTTAAATACCCATTTTGTCCACAACTGTTTGAGCATGAGTTAGCAGCAGGGTTAATGTGGTTTAACTTCCCTCTGTTCTCCTCTAAGAATACTACCTGAGCTGTCCATTTAATGCAGGAGTAAGTTAAGTTTTCAACACAGTGACAATTTCCCATCTCCTGAGTCAGTGTTGGATTTTCCTTCCTTGGTTTCATAAAACAGTTCAAAAAACAAACCTCTTGGTAACTACCTGATTTCAAACAGAAACAAATGTGCTCTATTTGTTAATTACTAGGCATATTAAAATATTTTCTATTCTTTCTACCATGCAGAAATTAACACTGCATGATACTAACTCTTGGCTTGATTGTATTGCTGGCTGTTGGGTAAAGTTGGATTTCTATTCTTCTATTCTTTCAGCTGGTTGGTGTACTGTAAATGGCACATCTAATTAAAAAAAAAAAAAAAAAGAAAAGCTCACATGGACAACAACAGGAACAAGTGAATGCTTCAAAATCCAATTATGACTGAAAGAAAAAATGTTACACTAGGGACTCTCTACTGCAAAATAGGGGGACATTTTCTGTGCAATAGAAATAGAACTTCTTCAAAGAATACAGCAGTTGTCATCACACTCATTAGATTGTGTTGAGAATGCAGTCTTATGATTATATGGAAAAATATTATTCCTTTGATTGAAAGGGGTGGGGAAAAGGATATGACTCAGTATTGTTAAGCAAAAAGCTATAGAACTGAATGTCTCAAGGGCATCATCATGCTCACAGAACTTTTTGCTTCTAGAGCTGATATTTCAGGCTGGCTTGTGTACACAGTGGTTGGAAATCCCTACCATCTAAGACCTGGTCCTACATTTCTTGTTACATAAGAAATCCTCTTAAGTCAGAGGTGGCTTTGCATGCAGAAGGAATGAATAATAAACCTCTCCTAACTGTTATTTAGTGGCTTTTGTTTTGGTAGCAGAGCTGGAACACAGTAAGTGAACAGGTACAGATGGATGTGGATACCCATTTCCACTCATGGAAAAAATATCTGTGGAAATATCAAAACTCTTGAAAAGTATTTTAATATGCTGGTCTGGGAACAAAGAAGTAGGGGACAGTCTTCATTACTCTGCCAGTTCTAGAAGACTCTAGAAATATTTCTGTAAAGACTGGTTTATTAAGAACTGTGATGCAGCTTGTCTCACATGAATGCCATCACTGTGTTACCTTTGGAGCTTAAAAATCTGTTTAATTCAGTGTTTACATGGGTAGAAAGTAAGATACTGTGGGAGGAGACAAATTAAATTGGAGTTTGATTTCTTCATACTGAAAGCTGAAGAAAATCAAAGGAGAAGGGGGAAAATTAGCTTGTCTAGTTTTAATTTACTGCTTTGTTGGTTCGAGCCATAGCCAATATACCTGTCCAGTGACTTCAGCAGAAACTGCGTTGGGCCCTTGCTGACACCAAGTGAACACTTGTCAGCAATTTGTGCTTTCTCAAATGTGGATGTTCTCTAGAATAAAGCACCAGTTCTATGCTACAGCTGTGTGTAAGACTCCCTGCAAGATGCAGACTCTGGCCTTCCTGTCAGATGTCAGCATTAGTTGACAAGTTAAATTCTTGCTCTGTATATAACTTGATGGACTTGTCTCTCAGAAGTGACTATGAAGGCAGAGAATATAGAGCATGCAATATGATGATGGAAGGAAAGAGGGAGAGGATTAATTCTTCTGCTTAAATAACATCATCAACATCTGGCAGAAACTGGGAAATGACATCTCCTAGAACTCAGGAGCAGAATCATTTCTGAGTCAGTGATGTAACAGGAGCTGAGTCTTGCAGCTCTGGCAGCCTTGCTAGCAAGGGAACATTCTCCAGGCCTCTTTCAGGGCCATGTGGGCTGTGCATGGTGCAGCAGAGATGACAGTGAAGCACAGTGACATCATGCTGACATTATCTTTGCAGAGGACACGAGGCTGAGCACCAGAAAGCCACAAGAATGTGTCCCTGTGCAGAACAGCAGTTGATCTTCAGCTAATAAGATCTAAAGCACAGTCAGGTGTGCAAAAATCATTCCTTGTTTCTCTGTCTGTACTGTGCATGGGTGGGAAACATGCCTCAGCTTTCCCATGCACCTCATGGCATTTAATAGGTAGGTCCATCTTTAATCCAGGTAGGTATTCTGCCTCTGCATTCCAGTTGGGGCCTAGGCTAATTGTGTTGGTTTCTAGGGTAGATGTTATCATATCACTCATCTCAGGCACGAGGGAAGCCAATAGACTGAATAATTAGATTCAGGTAACCTTTGAGATTGTTCAGCACTCACTGACCACAGCAAACCTCTGTGTTTTGAAGAGTGGAGCTCATTGGGCTGGGTAGGGGGGTTAGCCCACCCACTGAACAGCATGATCAGCAGAGGTGATGGGTAATCACAGGGAAGTCAATTCCCTGTTCTGCCTGAGGTTATTGTATCAGTGCTAGAGATGCACAATTACAGACACTACAATGATTCTACTCTACATGCTTCTTACATTGTAAAACTATATATTAAGCCCTATAGTCTACATTTTTGTTGGAGGATATTCTAGTGAGACAATGAAAATGAGAAATCTTCTTTATCTGTTTTATATGGAGACTAAATGAAAGAGAGGAGAGAGGGAGAGAAAGGAGGTGAGATTTCTCTGGGTGCAGTATCACTGGCAGCCTCTGAAGCTAGGGATTGCTAGTCAGGTGGCTTAGGTATTTTAATAGGGATTAACATGTAAAGTTAATATTCATGTACATTTGGTTATAAAAGCTGCCCGTGCTTCTCTGCATTTTTTCAGAGTATTGCAACTACAGGGTATATTTTGTCCTTTTTTCATCTAATTATAGACTTGCTGAGATAAATATTATTGTAGTTCCGGACAATGTGTATGATTCTGTTTTAAACATGTACATCTTATTTACATCTCTGGGGAAAGCAAAAGAAAAAAGAGGAGAAGAGGGGAATGGAAGGGGAAGGGGAAAGAATGAAGCAAGCAAGAAATGAGGGAAAAGGAAAGTTGGGGAAAGGGAATTTTGCCCTTCCTTTCTAGGACTGGTGCATCTAGCCCCTTTGAACAGGAAACTCTTGGCTTCAAGCTCTGGGAACAGCGTGCTGGTAGAAGAGGAATAGGAGGGAGAGGGAACAACTGCTCGAAGAGCATCCTGAGAGAGGAGGATGTCACTGCTCTGCTGCTGCCCCCATGGCTGTAGGAGCTCACAGTGCTGCCAATGCCCTGCTCACACCAGTACCAAATGTGCTTAGTGGGGAGAACCACTCCCGCTCCTGGTGATCACACTGCAGCAGCACAGGCCTGTCCCTGGCAATCTAGCCCTCCTGAAGTGCCTCTTGAAGAGAAGAGGCTCTGAGAATTAATCAGGGCTTCCACTGGTGGGAGAATAATACTTTAGGAATGAGGTTCATAAGTAGCTTGCTATTTTTGTTTGATTTTGTTCTTCATTTGACAGCGATTCGTTGTGTTTTCTGGAAGGGACAGACTACCAGTGGTGTCATCACAGCCCTTTCCACCCTCCCGTGTCACTGGGTGAGGCAAGTGAAGAGACTTTTTGCCCCCCAGCTCAACCTGCACCTCATCCCCACTCACTGTAGTGTTGTCAGCAGAGATACCAGTTGTGCTCCCCCTGCTGCACTGAGGGATGACTGTAGCAGGATTGATGTTACCAGCCCTCTAGACTCAAGTGTGCATGACACAGTCACAGGCAGATAGTGGCCAGAGGAGCATGCACAGGTTTTGTGTGAGTCTGCTTCCATCTCTGGCTCCTCCTGTGCCCTGGCCCCTGCTGTCCATGACCTAGGAAAAGGCAGGATGCTCAGGGCCTGTGGTACATATTGAGTAAATAAAACTAAATGGTATTTCTGACACTGGGGGCTATGCTGAAGCATCATTTTCCAGGCACAGCTCCTACTAAATTGCCCAGGGAATTATGTACACAATTCATGGCATTATAATTCACTGCTATTATATGGCCACCAGCTGCTAGCTTAAACCTGCCACAATTTCTTTTCTAGAAAAACAGAAGCTGAAAGGTGGAATTAACTCCTCGTGATGCGAGCCACCTTTGTAATATATTTGCACAATATCTAGTGCAGTGGGGCACTAACAACAATAGGAAATTCCAGCTTTTAATTTTCATCTTCAGTCTTTCAGGTTAGCATTTACCTTTGAGGTGATTTAACTCTTTGCATGTAATTACAGTCTCTAGATCTTTGAAAAGAAATGTTTCTCTTGAGTTTTCTGAGTGGAATAAAATACTCTTATTAGCCTGTAACCTTTTTTAAATCCCTCTCCCATATGTGTGGTGTCAGATATTACAATATAGGATAATAGCCTGGATAGAATGTGCTATCATGAATATCCTTACTTGATGAACAGGGTAATTAAAATCTCTGTGCATGGTACATGATTACATATGGGCAACCTATTGGCATGGTTCGTTATGATTAAATCAAAATAATATATGAAAAAAGAAGAATTCTACCAGCATATCTGATATTTTAATCCATTTCATGTTTGGGAAGAACTGAAATATTAATAAGCAGAAAAATAAAGTATTCAAATTAATTCTAGCAAGAAAATAATACAATTTTTCCCTCTTTTTTTTTTCTGTACCTGTTGACTTCTGGGACAGATGACAACTTGATACATTTCCCTGGAGGCTAACATCTTGTGTTCCAAAATATAGGCTTTCATTAAAAAAAGATGACTTGGAAGGTGATGTTCATATTCATGTGAACAGAATGCAGGTGCTCTTCTTTGCCAGTGCCTGCAGCCAGCCTGGAACAATCAATGTCACAAACAAAACCCCGCAGCTGTACCAGCTGATAGCAACTTTAAATGTCAACAAGGAGGATTTATTGTCAGCGTGCTCCTTGTTGTTGATCCCAGAGCAATAAAAAATACAGGGCCACTGATCAATAAGATCCTCTTAAGTCATCAAATCCAATCTAGTGCTCTGATGAATAACGTCCTGCAGTCGCTCAATCTCCATCTTCAACTGAGCTGCACTCTTAGCCCTCGCTGCTCACAGAACGAGTTGCCTTCACTCTGATGGTTTAAAAGCTTCTTCTAATTTCCAGCCCATGTGCAGTTTTACTCCATCATTTTGATGCCAAAAATCTCTTTTGTCTCAAATGCTTGTTAGCTACTATTGCATATTTGTCTCTCCCCTCCCAGGCAGCAGCTGCATCACCTCTCAGCCCTCACCTCACCTGTCGTATTCCCCTGGTCACAGTAACCACTCTCCATCTCTAGCCCTTGGAGCCACTTTCCCTGAACTCTGCACAGCAGTCCAGGTGAGGACTCACCCAGCTTTCTGCAACAGCATCAACACTTCAGTACTTCCACCTCTTCTTTTCCTCTACACGAGCTGCTTGTGGTATTGTCTGGACACACTTGGCAGCTGCCAGGCATCCTCTAGCTTTGACTGGTACCCACATCCTTGCTCAGCTCAGTGGTTTCCAGCCCATGAGCTCAGTTCAGAGCAGACATTCACCACGCTGCTCCTGGTGCTCTGAGCAACTTCCCATTCCCCTCCAAACTTCTTTCTTTCTTGCTCTTGGTTGGCTGCCTCCAGGGGCACAGGGAAGCTGGGCTGTGCTTTTGGTGGGGCACGTTCTAGGAGCAGAGGAGGCAGCAGGAATTGATTTGTATAGAAAAAAGGGAAAGGCATGAGGATGATGAAGGCAGTGCTAAAGAATGCTTCTTTTCACTAACAAAAACCAGCTAAATTAGCCTTGTTCTACAGAGCTACTTTTGCTGAGGGAAGGATGAAATTATGATAATTTTAGCAGTAAATGACGTTGTGCTTTGGAAGGAGTTGTTATTCTTGAATTACTGCTGGACTGAAGAGCTGGGAATAGCAATTTAGGTTTTTTCACCTTTGCACATTACAAGATATTTTTAGATTTTTTTCCTGTTATTGATGGGGAAAATGAGTTGGGTTTAGAGTAATAATGCATGTTCTTTGCCCAGAGTATGCCCTATTTTATCACCTATCCTAAATTCATTTTTTAACAGAAGTTCTAATTACATACACTTTCTTGAAGAGGGCAAAGAGTCTTAAAGAGGGCTTTAGAGTGTTGATTGTGCTTAGAGCAATTTGGTTTCTTTTTAAATCTCTTCCATCCCCATTATCACTTCCCTGTAACCAATTTCAGTGTTACTAAGGAGCTTTCATTCACATTGACATACACTGAAAACAGCTAACTAAAATTAATACATTCTCAATCTATGCTGCTGGTTTTTTTAATATTTATTAACCTGAAACCTACAAACCTGATATAATGGGAAGGAAGAGTCTTTCCTCTCTTTTCATAAGCAAATTCCCTGGTAAATTGTGACAGAAAATACTCGGTCTTCCTCATTAATGAATCTGTCTCACACTTCACATGGCATGTGACTTGAGCAGTAAATGATGGCTTTGCAGCTTAGAACAGAAATGTCTAATGATTTTCTGAGCTTCTTCAATTCCAGAGCTGGCCATTTGATCATTGTACAAAGATGACAATTGTCTTGGTAACCCTGATTAAAATGGAACAAAACATATTTATAACAATAGTTTATTCTAGGCCTAGAGATAAAAATGCCTTTCTGCTGCCAAGTAGTCATCACCCATGGCATGTAATTAGCAACTTGCCTTCCACTGGTTTGAAAGATATTACTACAATGTATGCAGACGGTAGGATTTTTTAGGCTAAGGCATTGAAAATGAGACAGAAACTACCAAAAAGAAACAATAAAGATATTTTCCATCTTAAAGCTAGTGGCTTTTTTTTAGAGAAAATGCATGGCTGATTTCCCATATTGAACCAGTAGGGTTCAGTACCTGCCTTACATAACAACAGCATAGTTCATGGTCCAGACTGTCTGACAGTGCCTCTGCTTTGTGTGCAGTTCAGTAGCCCACCAGTATTCCTCCCACCTCATTTCTTGTCTGGATTAACTACTCATTTACCTCTTCAATTCTGGGATGGTGCACGTTAGCTGTGACCTCAGCTGTTGTGAACAGCCCCAGTGATGCCATTTGCAGGGGCACTCTGTGGTAATGCAGCAGCACCTTGCTGCAGTTTGTTTTGTGAGATACTGGGGGCCGGGCAGAAATCTTGCTAAGACATCATGAGCAGTTCACCCTGCAAAGAGCAAAAAATGGAAAGCAGCACCAAGAAAGATCAGAGCTGTTAATATTCCTGCCAGAACCACTCGATTCTCCAGCTGCTGACTTGCAGAGCAGAAGCCCTCAGCTGTGAGATGTCTAGCACATCTCTGTGAGCATCCAAGTGCTTATGAGGACAAGCAGTATGGAACACTGTGTTGGCCAGTGGTGACTTCCAAACAGTGCCAGTGACTCAGGGAGAATGGCAGGAGGGAAACCATGCACATGGGTGAGTTTGAACTCACATCCAAGATTTTCAGTCACTTTTGGCTGGCTTCCAGACCATACCTCATAGCACGGTCCTTGGAAAAATCTTTCATAACAGAGAGGCCCCAGAACATGCAGTAGAGAAGCTTCATGTGGGAGAAAAATCCCCTTGTGTAGAATATTGAGAAGGCAGTGGGATTTCAGATGGACTCTCGTGTTCTGTGGATTAATAACATCATGCAGAGTAAGCCCTCATGTCAAGGTCTCAGGGGACCTGGGACCTTGAACTGCTTTTTAGTTTAGAAGACATTAAAATTTGGGGTGTTCTTTGAGAGTGTGTCATGAGAATAAAAGGGAGAAAAAAAGGAGAAAGCAGGAAATAATCTTCTTGAATCAAAAGTTGTACATTCTGCTGATGTTTGGAAAGAGAACATTCAGAGGACTTTAGCTTTTTTCCTTTAATTTTCTGTCTTGAGCGAGTCACAGAAAGAAAGGTTTGGACAGACAACCACCAGTGAACGGGGTTAATCTGGTATATTGAACTACCAGCCATTAGGCGAGCTAACTTCACACATGCAATTGTGAAGCAAATTAGCTAGATCAAGAGGGCGCTTGTAAAATTTATTAATTTTATTTCCCATTTGTGAAGGCTACAAGTCAGCTAACGCAGTTCAGACAGGGAATCCTAACTCCCTAACCCGCTGTAATGGAAGAGCCCCGTCCCTGGAGGGAGGGATGCAGAGCAGCGGTGAAAAATACAGAGAGACCAACTCTCTGCTGAGATGGGGTTAGAAAATTCACTCAAGAACAGCAGCGAGGCTGCAGACACATTACTTGGCATTCTTTCAAGATTTTAACTCCAGATTGTCTTGAGAAAATATCATCGACCTGATGGAATTTCCACCATTTGGAATGATCGAGAAATCGGTTAGATCCCGAGTGATGGGTTTGACGAGAGGATTTGAGTGCAGCTTCCCCTCTGAACTGTTGTAGAAGGGGGCTTGCTAATTATTTGTTTTGAAAACGAAACCCAACAACTCAAGAGTCACGCTTTATTTAAAACAGAGGGTAAAAAATCCCAACACAGCAGCGGGACTTTGTGATTTGCCGGCGCTCTGGTGGAGCTGCGTTGGGCGGGAACCCCGGTCCTCGGTCCCTCGCGCCGCAGGTGCATCCCCCGCGGCTCCCTGAGGGCTGCGGGAGCCGAGGGACCGACCCCCCCAACCCCGATCCGCCTCTCCTGGCCCGAAGAAGCCTCCCGAGGCAGCGGCGGCTTTGAGCAGCGAGCGGCAGCGCCGCTGCCGGCCCGTGGCGGGGAGGCGGCGCGGCGGAGCCCCCGCCCGCCCCTCACCGGTGAGCGCGGGAGCGGCTGCTCGGCGCCCCTCCTCCGGGGAGGGCGAGGCGGGGCGAGGCGAGCGGCGCTCGCACCCCCGGGCGGGCAGCCCCGCCGCGCCGCACCGCACCGCACCTCCCCGCGGGC
>JANHGL010018171.1:0-19480 GCA_024611195.1 Ceyx melanurus
TTTTTAATTTAAATTTAAAATTAAAATTTAAAAATGTTTTTAAAAATATAATTTCGCTTCTTCAAAAATTCTATGTACTTGAATCTCTCTGCAAATTCCTGTGGTAATTGAGCTTAAAAAAGTAGGGCATAATGTGGTAAAATGATTCACTATTTTTATGGATAAATTTGGGAACACAGGTGCACTTGCTGGTGCCATGAGAGACTTAAAAATTTCCTGGTAGGTGTAAGCAAAGTAAATTGTATCACATCTCAAATATTCATTAGAAAAGATAAATAATAAAGAGTAATATATACCTGAATAGTTTAGTTATGTTGTTAATTTTAAATTACTGAAATATTACATGACCTTAAATAGAAGGTTTTTATTATACAGCTGGAATTAGCTTTACTTACACTGCAATGTTGACATTTGTATATACACAAATATATGTTCACATTTAGCAATTTGACACAAACTCAATGTCTTTGTTTTAACTCACTGATTTACTGGAATTTTTTTTTTCCTAGAATATCTTTTTACTTGGAACTGATGGAACCTAACATATTTCAGCATAGTATGCATACAACAGAACAAGAAATTAAGAAATGTACATCCTAATGCCTGTGTGACAGCGAACAGCAAAAAAGCACATTTAACATTCCTCCTGATATATAAAAGCCTCAAGCTATTTGTAAAACAGGTTGAATGTTTCAAAAGTACTTGAAGATACTCTCACAAAACCCCACCATCCAATTTCTAAAGATGAATGATCCCACTTAGAAATCTCACTTTTAAATACTCTGAGGCTGCTGATACAAGATATCAAAAAGATACAATTAAATATTTGCAGGACTAATAGAAGGCATAGGTAAAAAATATGCTTCTAAATACATGTATGCCAGTTAAAGGACTGCACAATTAAGAACAGGCACAAAGAAAAAAACCACATAAAATATGGAATAATAGAAAAACTCTGTCCTGTGACAGCATATTCATTGTATGTACACTTCATGCCTCCAAGTGAGTTTCAGAGTATAAACAGGTGACCCGCAGGCCTAACTTCAGAAGGAGTCTGGGATCATTGTCTGCATTGAGTCCCCATCCCCTCCATAGCTGCACATATTGATCTCCACCCTTTTAGCTTTTTATCACATTAAAATCACATCACCATTTTTAATTATTATTTACCAGTTAGAGACCTTCCAACAGTACTCTGTGACTTCAGCAAAGCCTTTGAACTTAAAGCCTTTTCCACCTCTGTATGATAACTCGTCTGCTTGCATAATTCAGGAAAACAGATGAAAGACTACATCCCATGTCAGGTAGGAAAAAAATACTTTGAAATGATACTAAGGGTAAGATTTAGATAGTCTTTAGGTGTTAAAGCAGAAAGCCAAATTCTGGTTGTTACAGTGCTTACTTATTCCAGAGAGTGTTCATAAATAAACCACAGGCCAAATCCTGCCTCACACCAAAATAAAAATTTGGCCTTTAGCTTAGTGTACCATGCAATGCCTAAGAAATTAGTACACTGTAAATGTGAGGCATCCCAATATCAGGTTATGAGGCATATAAATTACTTTTGAAACAAGTATTATCACTCTGCACTTTCGAAATCACAGAAACAACAAGTGAGCATCTGTCTTACCAGTTCTCATACAAATACAGCTCCACTTTGGTAATCATGGAAGGTAAAAACATGAACCTTTTAATTTCACCTTTGCTTATGCTTGATAAGAGAGACTCTACTGCCAAGTAACTAAAGAACTGAATGGGGTACAAAATTATGAACAGAGATTATCTCTGCATCTTTTCAGAATAACCTTTTAAAAAAGTTGTATTCAAGTTGTATTCTTTGCTTCTCCAAAGATTCCACCTTTATTCTAATAACCTTTCTACTTAAGTATCTTAAAAAAAAATATCTTGGCTACTGAATACTGAATTTTAAATACTGAATTTTAAACTTAATATAAACTTGAACTTTTAAACTAATTTAAATAATCCTTTCATAAGTAAAGGGACTAAAGAATTGCTGGACTTTCATTTATTAAAGGAATTTCTTACAAGACAACTTCCATTTTATCTTCAAAAGGTAACACAATTCAAAATAATTTGACACAATACAAAAATGTATGTCTCTAAGAAAAGAAGTTGCATGAACATCAAAAACTCCTTCATGACTGCAAAATTTTCATCACAGCAATCTCTTGACATTATAGGTTTTACTGAGTATTATAAAGCAGTTTCAACTACATTGTTTTCATTAATATAACTATCTCAGGCCATTCAAAGCCAGAAGCAGTGACAGGAAGGCTATTAGAGAAGAATAATAAGCTTTCTTGAGCAGACATGTTATAAACAGACACCTTGTTCAGTCTGTTTGGGTTTTTTATTCTGTTTCAAAGATCACCTACAGGTTAACAGGTCAAATGCACTGGAATACATTTAGTTTTCACTCTCAACTTTCTAAATAATGTATTTTAAAAGTTGTTATTTCTTAGTCTTGAGTTTCATTTAATAATGGGGTTGAAGGGGAAAGGAGGTTTTTATTTTGTTTATTTTTCTTTTTCAGTTTCAGCTGATTCCCCAAACACATCCCACTTAGAAAAACAAACAAACAACAAGGAAAGTATTTTCCCTCATTCTTTACAGGGAACTCAATAGTAGTTTAATTCTCATGTCTAAAATGTAAATATTAGTTATTTCCCAACTTATTTATAAATTAAATGTTACTGAAATAATAACACAAATGGTCTAAATTTTGGGCTTTATGTAAATCATAAAAACAACAATAATGTAGCCCTTGAAGCAGCTCCAAATGGTATATGGATTAATGCAGACACATAGCTAATAAATGTTGCAGTAGTTGCACTTGGTGGCTGAAATATGTGCGAGGCAATTGAATTGTTTCTGAAATGTTTCTGCATAACTTAAACCCCACACAATTTTACACCATTCCCGTGTATCACAAGTTACTGATTCTCAGTTGTCTGAGAACATAAGACAATTTCTAAAATCTACCTTCTCCCTAGAATGTGGAAACTGACAGAAAAGGCAGAAAAAATAGATCATGGTATATGACACCTGGTATGTCATAGTTTACAGGCCTCATTCCAGAGGTTCAATGAAGATTCCATGACAGTGTGCAGAAAGTCCTAGAAGTGGTCAGATGGTTTGAGCAAGAACATTTATACCACCATTTAAATTTTGAGGTAATGCAGATGTCATTTGTTAGGTCAGCTGTTATATTTTGAAAAAAATTAACGTTACACATCAAATTAGACATTATTCTGCCTGCAAGGAAAAACATAAACTACTAAGCTGATTAAAGAATTGTCTTGCTGCATCCTTAGCAATATCAAATGAAAACATATATTTTACTTATAATTTTAAATAAAGCCACTGTAGGAGTTTATCCAGTGGAATCTATTCCATTAATCTTGGGGTTTAAACTGCATCTATTATAAAAATGCATTAAAATGCTCAAATGTGCATAACTTTAATTAACTAAAGTAAATAGATAGTTTTTAAAGCAGCTCTAACAGAACAAGTTAGAAATTATATTTCCTTTTCATGGGAGAGACATACTGCAAATCTGCAAACTTGCCAGAATACTTTTGACTTTGAAGGAGGCAATCTGTATTAAAGCAAAATACAAACTAATCATCAGGAAAACGAAAATATCAGGTTTCTAGTCTCTCAGTTTAGAACAAAAAACATATAGTTAGAATCACATTCATCCCACTATACTGTTTTGAATGTAAAATAATTACTAGGGAACTTGGTCTGAACCTCCATGAGCTAACGGAAAGCAAAAATTCTCAAATATGATTCCACATTTATACATTCCTTGATGTTTGCCTGTACCATGCAATAATAAAGTGAACAATAGAACACAAAACTCCCAGCCCCTAGAAATAAAAATCCTAGTCATATGACTAACTCTCTAGATGACTAACATTTTTATTTAAAAAAAAAAACACAAAACTCTTTGCTTGTAGGGAAATTATTTTTTTTTAATGGAAGTTCATTCTGGATCCAGGTATAGAGATTTTTGATGCAGACAATTTCATGTTCACTTCTGAACGCACTGATACATAGATAGGCACAAATAGATGCCATTCGGACTGGAATTTATGTAGTTAATTACATCCTCAAAATAAACAATACATAGATAATCACAGAATCACAGAATGTTAGGGGTTGGAAGGGACCTAGAAGATCACCTAGCCCATTAAAGCATTATGAATTTTCTCATGTACAAAAATATATTGCTTTCAATTTATTTTTTTTTTAATCTGAAAGAAACCAATTGCTTTATGAAATATTTTGAATTGAGAATAAATATACAAAATCACTAACTTAATTGCACATCTCATGCATCTGAGAAGCTAATAAGCAATACATTTACTATGGCAGGCACCAACTGACCAAAGCATTAACTCATGTTACTGTAGTCCACATTATCACTTGTAAATGGGATCTATTTACAAACTGTTCTTCAAATGTTGGAAAAAAAAAAACCTACCTACACCTAACTTCTATCTTCCAAAGATTGTGGGTGGAAAACAGAACTTTTGTGTCAGTTTAAATTCAGGGCAGTATATTCATGACAACATGCAGAAACAGCCAACAGTCTTTCCCTCTGCAGCTCCCACACAACCTGAAGTCCCAGTATTTTCCACAGTTCAGTGCCAGAAGGGACACTGTGGAGCAGCAACGTTGCAGTGATTTCAGAATGTAGTGCTGCACCTTGCTTCCTCCTTCTAAAAAAACAACACAAAATCATCTGAACAACAAAATAGAAGACGATAATGTAACTGTAGTTATTTATGCTGCAAAAGTGGATTTCTTAAATAATTCTGAAATACTTTCATAACTGAACTTGATAAGAAAGCTCCTCTAAAAGTATTGGGGTTTTTTCAATAGAAAAACACCATACTTTCAAGACTGAAAGTATGACATGTTACACTTAGCAGAATTCTCCATAAAAAGTTCCAGAAACCTCTAACCCCTGAAAGCAGACAGAAATTCTACAATTACAGCTGGGTTAATTTTCTGGGATTATTTACATTAATTATGTTAGACTGTATGTTCTCCATGTCTGTTTAGAAAGAAAATATGAAAAGTGTTTAAGATCAAATAGGAAAAATGAATGATCCTATGATTGCAGAAATCAGAAGCACGATGACCATTCCTGTCAATGATGGTAAATGTAAAAATTCCAAAGTTCTTTGGAACAGATCTCTCCAAACAGCAGAATAATCCAGGATGTATCCAACTTTTTTATTGTGTATTTTAAACATACTTGCATGATAGAATGGTAGGCAACCACAGAACAAATTCATTTAGTTGGATGTGTCAACATAGTGAATATTCAGCCTTGTAGATGCTACATTGCCTATCAGCACTACTCAATGTATAAGCCAAGGTGAACTGGGAAAGTGATGTGATTAAAAAAACGTTTGAAATATAACTTTTTTTTTTTTAAGAACAAACGCATTCATAGTTATACAAGATACTAGTCAAAGTATTTATACAAAATAAACATTTTTCTTATGTTATCCTCCATTAATTCATTTTCTCTCCCTTCTATGGAGAATAAAACATAATTTAAAAAAGGAAAAAAAAAAAAGAAATATGCTGAATCATCCTCTCATTATTTTAAACAATTCCTAACCTGAATTAAACATTTTTTTTTAATGAAAATTTTAAACAATTACTAACCTGGATTACAGAAAGATTTGAGTCATAGCAGATTTTCAGACGCTACCTGAAATAGACTTTGCACCTAAAAATCACACTTGGACAAATCATAAAACTGAGATGCATCAATTCAGATATTCTAAGCATCAAATGGTTCCTCCTAAATAATGAATTAAAAGCAAATTTTTTGTTCACACTTTCGAAAATACCTCTTTTGTCTCTTTTCAGAGATAGGGAGCATCATTAGCCATATAAAGTTACTGGGCTATTAGTACCTCTTTGAAAATGACGTGAGTACCTGGAACTGGATATCCACAAGACAAGATCTTCAGAATTTTGTAAATACAATTTGAAATTAAATGGCCTTAACCATCATGTGGCTACTTCAGGCCTGGAGATTTTTCTTTTGGTTGTTTGTTTTGGGGAGTTTCTTTTCCCAGGGAAACCACAAGTTCAAATTAATGGCCTAATCAATAAATGAGGTTGGATCTCTTTTTCACAATATACATTTTCCACTTCTTTACACATTTCTGTCTGATCAGGTCATGCTGTATATCAGAAAATTCTGGTTCCCCAAAACAACAGAAAAGACAAAAAGTCAGAGGAAAAAAAAACCACTATTTTTCTCCCTCATTGTGAAAAAGAACCAGTATTTAACTTTTGGGTATTAAAAAAAAAAATTAAAACTATGGTTACATTTGGTGCCTCTCTTCTTAATGAAAAAGAAGAGAGGAAAAGTGGAACAACAATAAGATCCATATAATTCCTTATGAAAAATGAGAATACGGTTATATAAATTACAACCTACATAGTTTAACAAGTAAATATTGTCAGTGTTAGTGCAAACTGAAAAAGAAAACAAAAAAAAACCAAACAAAAATAAATATGAGGCACAGAAATTTAAAACACTTTACCACAAAACAGATCTTCATAAAGGACAAAACCTAATAACTTACATTTAAATGATGCTTAATGATTAGACAAATCATAGTCAGTTGACCAATCTAAGGCAGAAGTTGTACCTTTCATGCCATTGATTTTATAAAAGGATTACCAGGGCAAGAAAAGCCAGGATGTATTTGTGTAGAAACAGGAAAAAAAAAACCCAACAAACTTACATGCACAGAAAATCAGAGACAGAAAAGAACCCCAAACAAACAAAAAACCCAAAACCTATTACTCCGATCTCTTTTATGAAAGGGCAAGGGGGATGGAATAAAAGATGAATCCCAGATGTGTAGCCTAACAAGGTCACAGGCTGTTTTCTTTTACAGTCAACAGAATCAACAGAAGTGATGTGGTCAGTATCCACATGTAGCCATCACATGCCCATATTTAATTAAATTTATAGGACTGGCTTTACACGGCCAAGACTTGAACTAAACCTCTGACACTGCAGCAGGGTGCCTGGGTCATGCTGTTAGCTCCATCTCCTGTGGAATGAACACCAAACCTCAGCCTATCTGTTGATGTCTAGAAAGGCACTAGGTCTTCTTCCATATTTTCTCCTCCTCTGAATTAATTATATAAAAAAAATTAATCTGTCCACTATCAAGAAGGTCTCTACAGGATTTAAGTACATTTATTGAATTTACCTTACAATTGGAAGTGAAATTGTATCTTGTTAGCATTAGCTCAGATTAATGAGGCTGAAATCACAAAGTAGGAGTGACTCGCACAAAGTTAAATGGGAGTTACACACAATGCAAATCAGTGCTTTAACCTGTGCAATAATTATGATCCTTTTTCTGCCTCTGTTCATCACTAGAGTACTTTCTGTTGTTGTTCTTTGTTGTAAAGGGGACACCATAACTGTAGTTGCAATGGCAAGTATTCAGTGACGCTGCCAAGTGGAAAACAGAGTGATACTAAATTTCAGAATCTAGCCACGGAGTGTTTTTGGAATAATCTACTTAGAGACATCATCTTATATTTAAAGATTTCATTTCTCCTCAGATGATCTCCTAGGTTAGTTCTCCATCAAAATCTTGTAAAAAAGATTAACTCATATATGCTGCACATTGCAAGAGGCCTTGTTTTAATCTGTTCTACAGCATGTCTATTAAACAAGAGGAAGAACCACAGAGAATTGTAGTGAGGACTCAAACTGTCTCTCCATGAGCTCGGTGCTTACAAGGCAGCCCTGATTCATGCGGCCTCAGTATGTTGCAGGAAAAGCAGCCCACGGGTTGTTTGGAACGTGGTGATGACCTGTGGGCCAAAATGGCTCCACATTAACAGGCCGCCACATGGGAACAGGGAGCTGCAGAGCTGTGGGGCACTGCTTAGCCTCCTGCAGCACTAAACCAGCAGTAAATCATTTGTAGCATTGGGAAGGCTCTACTGAGGATAGAATAGCAGGAGAGTATAATAGGGATATATTTGGGGGAACACAGAGCTCCCTGTAGTTTACTACTTTCTTCTTCCACCCGTCTGTAGCAAAACCCTATGTACTAACATGAACACATTATATGGCTTCTATGTGTACATGTACAAATGTTCCTCTTAAGAACATTTTATTGAGTATTTTGGAGCATATTTTGCAGTAACAACTACTTTGTCTTATCTATTAACAGTGAGAATGAATCCTATTGCAGAAACTGCACAGGCTTATGTGATTAAGTACAATTTAAACCTGCAGGATTGCAATAAGTATATATCTTTATCTATATATATACACACAAGGGAAATCCTGATTCTTACCGTTTTCTTTCAATGCTCTAAAATCCTGCTGTGCAAACATATATAAACATACTGCCATCTAAGCATGCAAATGTTATTATTTTAGACTCTTCAAGCAAATTATACATACATGCTTCTGTTTACAGGACTCAGTTGCACAGACTATGGTAGTCAACGCAGTAGAAAGCTTATGCTAAAACTGTTTCTAGATCTTGAAATTCAAGTAGTGTTGGACTGCAAGACACTCTGCAAAAAAATATGGATCCCCGGGTATGGAAGCTCTATGTAAATATGGAATGTAACAAACATTTTGTATTATTATGAGATTTTTTTTTACACAATAAATTTTCAGAATCATCTTCTGTCACAACTTTTTTTTTTTTTTTAAGGTTATGTGCTTTCATACCTTTCTTGCTGGTATTACTATGGAAATACCTGACTGAGACATTTCTTCAATACTTTCTGTCATTGCAGCTTCCCCATTACATTGTAGGTGTTCAGTTAATTATGGGACTGAAGGCTTCTCTGAGCTAAAAAGAGAATGACCTGTTTCATCTTACAAAAGGCTTGGGTTAATTACTTGGCCCTGTCTGATTTTCTCATTTTCTAGAACTTTTGTTCCAGATAGAAACTGAATGGTGATCTGGTAATCCCATCTTTGTTGCAGTATCTATAACCCTATATCCTTAAACCTTGATCTTCACACACTTTACTTACACTAAATCTAAGATTTTTATGGACAAAAAAACTGCTGGAAAAATAATTCTTGAGCTTTCAGTCAAAAGTTATATGAACAAGTCTAATGTACTGAGACATCATTATTCTCCAAAACAAACAAAAAATATGTTTTGAATTCTACACTTAAAAGATACTCCATTTTCCCCAAGTGAAACAGACTAATAAGTGAGCTTCAACTGTACAAAAAAGAAACAAATATGAGTTATTTATATGAAATAGATTTGAAGCAATCTTATGAACACATGTTGCTATAAGAAAAAGGTGCATGAAATATTTTGGGGAAAGAACAAAGGATTCAGTAGAATATGGTTGTACATATTTATATATGAACAGTTACACAGATATTTACATCTTTATATTTTTTGCCAGTCTTTTTACTGTGATTTGGCCTGCTGAAAATAATTTCTTGCAAATTCCTCTGATAAAAAGTTTCTGTAAATGTGGACACCTAACATCCAGCAAACATAACTGTCATATGAGCTATAAAACCATATAAAACATTCATTTTAACAATTATTATAGTTATTTACTCATATTGAAGTCAGCATTTGGTTTGCTTATGCGTGTGGCTTTTGCTCAACCTATTAAACTGTCTTTATCTCAGACTATGATTTTTCTCACTTTTCCCCTTCACACACTTTCCCCTCCTTCATCCCACAGAGGGGGAGTGAGCATGGCTGTGGGGCTGAGCTGCCTGTACAAGATAAATCAGAACAAAACCACTTGCCATTGTTTGTTTAATTATATTTTGCAATGGCCATTGACTATTAACTTGTTTGGTCATCTGTAGATCAGACAGAAACCTGGGATCTGCCTATGTCAAACAAATAATTCACAAACCTATTTTACTCTGTCTCGGAGAAGCAGATGGTATCATTTCCCTGAATATAAAAATGCTACCTTAGAGTTAAATTAGATGCTTGATCATTTGCCATGACTTCTAAATTTCATTTGCATATACAAACATAAATTATCTTGTTATTCATATTACTATATTTCCACATATATTCACCCATAATTCTAGTGGGTAATACAACAAGGAAAATTCATATCTACCAATGAGTACAATTCAGCATTATGTTCGTGCACGTCCCAATAGCTTGATGTGTTCTAACATGATGCACTGAATCCAGGACCAATCCATGCCCTGTGCAGAACAGAATGTATGCATCTATTCAGAAAATAGATAATGCCTCAGTTCTGATTTAGGATGCCAAGAAGCACTAGACACCGAGCAAAGATAGGCAGACACAGAACTGCTTCTACTCAAATTGCTTAATCAACATTGATACATATTTATGTATTCCCATCAAAACCATTTGCACCAACCGTACATTTATATGCTTACAGAATGACAGTATAAATAGATACTGTCAGTACAGAGAGAACTGACTCATGAAGGTAGATTTTAAAATGGTGTATTTCTAATTATATTCATTAGCCTTTCAGGAGAGAAAAACTGCAAATATTATTTCATAGAATTACGAGCTTTCAAGATATGGTTTCATCTCAATTAATTAGGAAAACATTTAGCTGAAGATAGAACATCTTAACATCAAATAAAATGAAATTGTATAACTAATTTTATTAAACTCTTTAATTATTTTTTTTTCCTGCACTGCTGTTTGTTATTCCAGGTACTTCATATAAAAAAAAGTAATCATCATAACATGCCTCCTGCTCCACAAGCTTCCTCCTTTCTTCACTAAGGCAGAAAAATATTACTTTTCATAAAAATTAGTAAGATGTACTTAAAATATTCAGAACATTCCCCTTTGGGAAAGTGGCATTGTGAAATGACCATGTTGGGGGTTTATTATTAAAAGGGAAGTTTCTTTTGAAAAGCCTTGGCTGAAGTTCTGAAATACAGAAGACATTCTGCTGAATCTGACAAGTACACAAAAGGCATATGGCAGAGCTGAAAAAAAAAAAAGAAAAAAGATGCAGTGTGCTTTCCAATTTGCTTCTCACCAAACCCAGACTTAGTACCTAGAGCCTAAGGAAGGAAAGAGCTGTGTCTTCCTACCACAACTGCGCTCACAAAAGAGACCAAAAACCCCTGCTAAGGTCCAGAGAGGAGCTGCAATGCACCTAAAAACTAAGTTAAATTCAGACAGAAGGGACTTGAATAGGTCGTGGTAGTGGCTTTGTACATTCACAAAAAAGAATCTGTTATATTCTTTCTGTTTTTTCATTATTTCTCATTTTCCAGCACTAAAGTTTATATCTTCACTCAAGACAAGATGGAAAATTTTTCAACACTGAAAGATTACCATATGTTTCAAATCAGAAAACTGAGCTGAAACAAGATTTCAGTTTTAAAATGTTCATAAGGGAAGTAAGGATTATCAGCCTCCAGCCCACAACTTGGAAAGACAAAAGCTTATATTGACTGTCATTCACTTCAGAAGTGAGGGACAGAAGGAGTAATGCTTGGGAGAGCAGGGAGAAAAGAAATGAAGAGGAAAACCTGACAGGTCTCCAGAGAAACTGCTTTATTTCCTGTTGTGAAGATTATTATCCTATAGCAAATTACAACATTAAAGGACATACAGTATCTTACCCAGTTGTTTCTATCCTTGGATTTCTTACAGACATCAACAAAGCAGCAGTCTATATAGTTTCAAGTTTTATTATTAATAATGCGAAATCATGTTAACTCTACTGATACAACTGCTATGAACCATATTCCCAGTTCATAATTTCTGAATCCCATCTGGTAAATTGGATTACTTATCTCTGAAATATCAAACTGAACTACATGTTGACTAGCAGTCAAGCGGAAATGAAAACATGTAAATTTCCACCTACCTAAATTCTTTAATCAAAATCACTTGTGACACCTAAACTAATAATAATGAAATTAAAAATATTAAAAGTAGTAATAGCAATACTAATAATAATTAAATATGGTGGAAATATACTTGAAATCTCCTTTTCATGACACATTTTCATCTCCTTTTATTTTTGTGAAAGAAAATAATTCCATATGAAAGTGAGCTATAATAATAATCTAAGATACTAAGTAAACTATAAAATTTGCAACGTTTAGTGCTGCCTTTTTATGTTTTCCTTATCAGAAATGTCCATTCTATATAACCTAACACTGGATAATAAGAGTTGTGCCTCATTAAATAGTTGTAGGGTTTTGTTCATGAGAACTTAACTTACAAGCACAACACCACCTCTTAATTTATATATTTCTTAACACTCTTTGGAACAACACATTTCATCAGTGGTTATAAAAACTATATTCACCATTCTGCTTAGACGTCATCGTGTCCATATTTCAACAACTGGAGTACAGTACTTCCTGATAAAAATACTAAAATACTTTGACTATTTTAAACTTAATAATAAAACTGGACTGGGCAAGTTTAACTGAATATGCTTCAAATAATAAGTTTTGCTGTAGTCTAGAAGTGTCAATACAGTTGATGAAAAGTAAGTGCATAGACAATTTTTGCTCTTACATACAGGGAAGTCTAAAGCCTTTACATTCCAGTGTAAATTTTTACTCACCTGGAGAGGTCTACTGTTGTAAATGGATTTATTTGAATGAGCAAAACTGCAGGATTAAAAATCTTGTCAATGAGTCATTTTATGCAACTTCATGCATTTGATGATAATTCTACTATGTAAATTGTCTTTACATCTATTCTCAATTATTTTGCAGGTAGAAACTTAACTGTCTCTTACAGAGTCTAGTTATCTATATGAAGATAAATTTAAAATTAATCTGTCTTACACAAATGCAGACATACTATCCTTTGTTCCTGTTACAGGCAGGAGAAAAGAGCAAACAAGGTACCTTTAGATAATGTCCAGCTGTATTCATCAGGGGCCAAATGCCATTGCATTGATTAAAATTACAAAGAATATAAGTAATCAGTTTTAGGCCATTTCCTGCTTAGAGATCTCACCATTCATAAAATACCAATACTGATTTTTAGACACAGCATGCAAATCAGAATGGAACATGCATAACATAAAAGATGAAAAAGTAGCAAATGGGAAGAGAGCTAAAATGTCAAAGGGTTTCACACAATGAGGCAATGCAGTCAGTGGCAAACACTACATCATTTAAATTAAATTTGACACCTCTGAAGTTCATCTGAGCATGCCACCATCATGAAATGCAACTTTTCACTCACCAAAGTAGAGTTATGTGAAGCATCACCTGAGACTTCGGGTGTTCTTGTGCTGTTTGGAAGTCTGTGAGGGTTACGAGCTATCGCTTGGCACCAGCCCAACATTTTCTCCTTCCACTTATCCCTTCTCAATTTCTGAAATTCTGAAAATAATTTAGATTCCCTGAAACATTGACACTTTATTTAGTTTACTGTGTGCATGTCTCTGGATGTATGCCTTTAAGTTATAACTAAACAAGCTCATAAACGTATTTTTAGAGGAAAAGCGTTTATTAAATAAAGTTCTCTGAAGGGTTACACCATGCAGGTTAGAAATGAACTATGAACTTTCAGCACACGTTACATGCATTAATACTATTATACTATCAGTAAATTCAGTGCCCTCTCTTCTTTCTCAAGTTGTTACTTTAATTCAAAAAACATTCTTCTAAAGGAATTTTTTTCACAAAAATGACTGTGAGACTATCATCATTCCTAAAACCATCTGACATTTCGATGCAATACCCCAAATCACCCAAAAAACAAACAGAAATTGCCCTAAATCAGTAGCAGATATTAATACAAATCAGCAGTGTGTAAACACACAAACACGTATGTACTTATGCCCTACACACCAGGACACCTGTCTTGTCTTGCAGTGTTACACTAGGATGCATTGTAAATGGCACAATGTAATGTACACATCCCAGCAGTAATGTTACATGCCAACTATATATTATATGAATATTATGAACTATATTTATATTAATTCAATATAAATATGAATTATTATGAACTTATTATATATTTGTAACAGTAACAAAATACCTTTTAAATAACACTAACACACTCTGGAAATGTGGCATTAGTGAGTTGTTTGGTGCTTTTTTTTAACTGTAAGACACCTTTGTAAATATTTTTAAAATTTCACAATCTATTTTTTCCCTGTTGTAATGTAGGCATTCAGTGCAAAACTTTGCCAATTCATTACAAAAATTAACTTCAAGCAATTATTTTTTTTTTCTCCACAGCATCTGAAGCTATTTTTAAACTTGGTTGTTTAGAACATCTTTTAATTTAAAACATGTTATTCTGTAACATCATGAAATATAATAAGCAAAAAGATTAACCTTCCAGATTGAGTACCTCATACTCCATCTGAGGTTAGCACTAGATTGAATAGATCTGGAACATACATACAATAATACTAAAGACCTTGTACAGTAACATAGCATATATTTAATGTCATTTAAAATTATGCACCTGTAAAGTACTTTTTTTTTTTTTTTCTGCAATACATTACACAAGACATGCCTCTATTTACCACAGCCTTTCATTTGCCCAGGTTCTGATTCTGAGAAGCTACAGCCTCTTCTTTAACAACTTCAGCTCTGCAGCTTCTACACTTACCAATAATATATTATCTTCAAAGTATGAAATGCACAAGGCTGTACTTCTCCACAACAATGTATGGACCTGATAGTAAGGAATAAGTGGAGACTAGACTTAGCTTTATTGTACTGGAGATTATTAGATTAATTAGTCTACAGGAGAACTAACTCTTACTAATTTTCCAGTCTCTTGAAATCTTAATATATAAGACAAAAACATTTGCTAGTAACATGAAGACTGACAAACAGCCTGTTGATGCTCTGTGGAGTCAAAGCTATTTTTCCATTATAAAATATTTCAGTTATAGACTTAGAACTGAGTCCTTCAGGGCATGAATAAAAGACAGCAAAGGCTTTACAATGAGGAAGTCAGCTGGTGTACTGACTAAACTTACTGTGAACAGCATAGCTCACACTGAATCACAGCATCCACTGTCTGCAAGTCCTACAAGACTGTTTTATTTCTCTTAGCTTTGTGAATACAACTAGCAGAACTTTACAAACCAAACTGGTTGTTTTCAGAGTAAAAGAAGTACCAGTGAGAAGCTGGTGCATTTGAGCAATCTGTACATAGATAGGACAAAATACTCCATGGTTTTCTAAAATGCTTTTCACTGTATATCCAACATATAATGAAGTACTTCATTAATGAAGTATCTACTGGATAGATAAGCACTTAATATGAACCTGCTAAGAACCAATCAGAATTTTGCTTTTTCAAGCTTCTATATCAAATCCTAAGTAATTTCTGTATCATGTGCTGAAATAATATTTACCAGCCCAACAAGCCTGAAACAGCAGTGAAGTCTGACTTCTGATTATTCTCCATCCATCCTGCTTTTCAAAAGGGAGCACACAAAACCTTCTGAGAAAGTAAAATGTCACTTCAAAACTATTCCGGCATCTAGAGTAGGCTGCACGGGAAGGTGTCCAGGTGAGTTTTAAAGAGCCCAGAGAAGGAGACCCCACAACTTCTCTAAGCAGCCTGTCCCTGGGCTTCCCCAGCCTGAAACTGCTGAACTGCAGCTTTTAGTGGAAACTCCCATTGCCAGGTGTTACAGTGTATAATGAATTCTTCCAGAGATGTGTTTAGTGTAGAGAAGTAATACAAATTCCACCCTTTAAAGAGTCATATACTCCTCACACTTGGGTTGGCCATAAGCCAATGCAGCCCAAGAACACAACACTACACATCACAAGTTATCACACTGCAGTGGGAGTTTGATCACAGATGAAGGGAAAAAATAACTTAGACTAGGAAATATTTTACAAATTTACTCTGCACAGCTGGATACTCCTGGCACTTACAACTATTCTCTTGGGGTGCAAAACCTCTTGGAACAATCACAGTTGTTTGTTTTTGGGTTTATTTCCCTGAGAAAGTAAAATGATGAATAGCATTGTACAGATCATAATTGAAAGGAGCACTTTCCACTTGCTTGTGTATCTTAAGAACCACAACCTCAAAGAATTTGCCTGAAATAAAATATAAATGTAATTCATCCCCTGTAAGTCTATTTTAAAATAAAATAATTTCTTTATTCCTATTTTTTTTTCAGGACAGACAATTTTTACTTATAATTTAGGCAAACAAATGGACATACAGGATTATAGATTCAAGCACATCTTGCACAATATTAATACTAAATACCTAGGAGTTTAGCCAAAGATGATGTATTAAAAATTAGTAAGATATATGAAATAAAAGCATAATGTCTAAAAAACCCCCTGTTCATTACACTAACAAGAGAAAAGAATTGGTAAGTTTAATTCAGGACCATATTTAGATTCAGATAACAAAGGCTGAATTAAGGTGAAGTACATGGGAAAGTTTTGCCTTTACAGTCCTTACCAGGATCCAGCTACCATAGAACAGCAGGAAATTGCACATAAAACATACAGTTCTATTTTCAGTTTTTTCAACCTGTGCTATTTACAGTCAATATTGTCCTATAACTGCTTTCAGTTTCACTGTTTCACAAGTACAAGTCACAGTAGCCAAAGCATAACATCATAATGACTCTAAATTTGTATTTTCACAAATAAGTTCAACCTCAAGTTTCAAAATTACCTCTGTATTTAAAAAAAAACAAAACAAAACAAATGAGATTGTGTCAATAGCTGCAAAATTTGAGTACAAGTCATAGGTGTTTTTTTAAAGTCGGGGGGGTTAAGAAAAATACAGTTTCCATATACAAATGTGGCAACTATCTGTAAAAAAAAATTAATTTTTTTTTTAATTGGAAGTGCTGAGCACCATCTGCCTTTCCAAACTGAGGTATACTTTTGCGAGTCCAGTATTTTAATTAATATAACTTGCAACATCAGTAGCTTGAAAGGCCATCAATCTGGTAAAATGTTATCTTCCTGACTGATACTTGCAATAATTAGCTAAAATACACCAAATGTGCTAGCCTCATTAAAAACAGACCAAAAGAAAGCAAGCAGGCATGCCCACAAATTACTCAGTTGACATCTAGACTGATGGTAGTGATCAAGACTCTAATGAAACAGGTTTTCTTGTATAGCTACTGGATATACACAATTGAAAGAAAAGCTCTGCATTAAGTAGATGTAAGAATCTGAATTCAAACATCTCCTACTTATTAATTATTGCTTTCAGAAGTGCTTCTAGGGCATTATTTCAAGAGTAAACCCTATTAAGCACAAGCAAATGTATAAAAACTTTGAAGATATTCTTGCCAAATGTGTTACTTCAGTGACATTTAAAAAATATAACCACAGTATCTCCCTCTATAGAGAATTAGAAGTTTTATTATAATCACGTTTTCTAGAACTTGCTTTAATTGTTTATTTAAGCCTGCAAAGTGTAAACTACAGCATCTTCTTAAATTACTACCTATATTACCCAAACAATTTTCAGAAATTATAAAGTGGCTATTTTGACTCTCCTGTACCATAATTAACCATATCATTATTTCCAACTAAAGCTAACCTGTGTTTTGTTCTTTTCTGCCTCATTCCTTTTATATATTTTTATGCCTAGCCCTTCTAGACTTTGATTCCTTTTTTGTCATAACTAAGGACTAAAATTTTACTCATTTCTCTAAACACTTTTATCATTGAAAATAAATCAATTTAATATGTCTGGTCAAAAATTATTGAAGTTTTGTCTAACCATTCCATAACCACTACACCCTTAGTGCAACAAGATTTATTTTAAAACTGTCAAAGAAAATAGTCGTTAGGTCTACTAAAGATATAGAAATCATGTGTCTGTTTGTCTTTATAATCATACTTCTTTTTTTTTCCCCCACAATGAGGGAAATTCTGTAATGCAGAAAGAAATTTCAAATCGTTCAGGGCTCTTTAGAGAAACCATCACAGGGTTGGATTTTTCTTCCCACAGAAAATTTCAACCATTGTAATTTCACCTCTGCATTTATGAAGACTGCAAGATGAAAATGTTGGGAAATTACAAGGAGATACATATTTATCAGTTCTGAGTTAATATTTTTTAAAAAACTAATCTTGCCATCTTGCCACATGTAGATATTAGACAAGTAGATATTGCCAGATCTGTATTTGCCTATGCAGAGTTTAAATCTACTCCTTTTTTTTTTTTTTTCCCCTAACTATTTTAAGAAGCAACCTCTATACCAAATATGACTGTTTCCTAAAAAGTTCTTGCTCTTAATATCACAGCTACTCTTGGGAATGCTTTGATCATCCAAGGTTAGATGCCTCCATTGAATTGTCCTCAGGGCTTTCAAAAGCAATGCCACAGTATGTGCTCCTGGTACATTCCTGGCTACATGTGAATCATGAAAGTGTGAGTAATCCTTCCCTCAGGACTTCACCACATAAATTAGAAAATTAGAAATGCCAATTAGAAATTAGAACAGTATTGAAAAAAACAGATTTGAGAACAAGAACAAAGTTTTGCGTTGTGAGTTTCCATATATTCAACCACACACGATTACCAAGCATCTTAAAACAAAGCTTCAATCAATAAAAAAGGCACAAGCAGTAAGTGCATGTGTTAAAACCAAACTGTGCTCTTGCCAGGCATAAGGGAAAGTCAAAAGTGCAACATGGAAAAAATCTTCAAGAAGGTAAAGCATTAACTAACTCATTAAGTTATCCAAACATACAGGACATAAGAAGCTAAAGTAAGTCTTTAATGGACTTTGTTCTGCATATGTAAAAGGAAAAGTCTATCTTATAAAGCTTTTCCTTATTCTTATGTGGTTTATTTAGAGAAGAAGGGTATATTTATGTTGCAAAATAAATCCCAGTTTTAAACAGGCAGAGCTCACTATCAAATTAAAATTATCTTCCAACAGAAGAGATATTTCCCCTTTGTCAGAGAACTGAAGTTCTTCTGACAAATACAGTGTTCTGGGCAGTCCTAAACCATCCTGCTTTGACAGCCCTAAATGCAGAAGCCTCTTGTTTTTGAGAAGCTCCAATACTGCCCCTTTGACAGGACAGTCATACATCACCTACACTAAATGATGGTCATCACTGCTGGAAAGAAAAGCATATGCTGTTGCTAAGATACTATTACTCTTCATAATGCTATCTGTAACAACTCTGTTGCTGAACAGGGCATACCAGAAGGCACTGATTCTTCTATCTTTGCTGGTCTTCTCATTTGTTCTTCTCTAATTTCAGATAGCTTTCAGAATATATTTTAGGTTGAGTAATGTCAGAATGACAGCAATGTAATCACTGTACCTCAACTAAATTAACAGATACACTTCTGTGAAATTCTCACCTGTTCCAGTAGGTTCATTTTGCACATAGGAACAAAATCACAGAATCACAGAATGTTAGGGGTTGGAAGGGACCTAGAAGATCATCTAGTCCAACCCCCCTGCCTGAGCA
>JANHGL010018172.1:0-10743 GCA_024611195.1 Ceyx melanurus
TGGTCTAGGTGCCCCTGCTCTGGCAGGGGGGTTGGACTAGATGATCTTCTAGGTCCCTTCCAACCTCTGACACTCTGATTCTGAAAGCCTGGAGGATCCTGTCAGTGGAAGAACCCATTTAGTTACCATGGAAAGACTGAGGTGGGAGTGACCTCCCTGCAGCTCTGTATTCCAAGCCTCTGCTTGCTCTGGAGCCAGCTTTGTGGTCAGGTCAGGTTGTTCTGGACAAGCCTGCCTCCAAAGACTAGAGCCATTCATCCAGGCAGGTTTTTATGAACCCACTTCCTTTTAGGTTTTATTATTAATTCAACAAACCACTTCTAAATGCTGATTGTGCAATCAAATAAATATTCCATTTTCTAAAATGCAGGTTAAAAAAAAAAAGGCTTCATTCTCTATTTTCCAACAAAATAAAAATTTAAATTAAGTATCTGAATTAATGCACTGTACAGTGCTAATATAAACGTGACTAGATTACCATATCCACACACTTATGAGTGCCAGTTTTAATGTGAAATCTCTCTTTATCAGTGTCTTCACATAGCTCTCAGCCACTGACAGTAAACCTATAAAATAAAGTACAACTGCAGAAAGAAGATTATTTAACCTGTGATTAAAGTAAAAAATCCACAGCTAGCATGGAGCAGGGACACCTCTGCAAGCCCTAGCTCCTGGGAGCTGCCTAATGTTTGCTGAGACCTGAGAAAAGGTGTTTTTAACAGAATCTACTCCCTGAAATATTTTCTCCCCCCCCCCAAGAGGTGTTTATGGGGGCATCTGTCTTCCATCTCTGCCTGCTTTTCAGTATTTAAGACATGGTTTCTGTGGGTGCTGCCTGACAGGGCACTGAGTCTGCAATTCACAACTCATCTTTCTAACCTCCTTCTTGCTGAGTTTCTTGAACTGATCAGACATCCTTCTCCTCCCCAGTTTAGAAAAGCTGACAAACATTAGCCATCATTCCTTCTTCTTCAGTTAAACACTGTGCACATCCCTGGCAGTGTTCAAGACCAGGCCCTGAGCAACATGGGGGTTGGAACTAGATTGTCTTTAGGGTCTTTTCCAACACAAGCCATTCTGTGAAGAAAACAGCAAGACTAACTTGGAAGAGGAGCTTGTCTGCCAAAGGGTGGCCCCTCACAAAATACACAGGCTCTTCTGAAGCTCAGAATTGACCCAGCAACCAGCTAGCAATGTGGAAAATGCAGTTCCTTTCCTTGTAACAGCAGTGATTTGTTGCTCTGCTGTTGCACATCCCTGCTGCTGTAGGCCTGGGGCTTGCTGTACATCAGCCCACTGAACTGGGGCCAGCCAAGGAGCACCTTCTGCAGGCAACACCACTTTGTGGCACATCTCCAGGGCAGAAAAGATGCAGCTTGGGATGTGTCAGCAGGGCTGGCCTGGCTTTGGCTCAGGTGAAGTTGCAGCTGCTGGCCCAAGCAGCTGAGATAAACAACCCAGGCAGGCAATGGGATGCTTGATACCATACTGAGCCCTGCCCCTATATAAGGGGAGGGGTGGGGGGCAGTAAATCTGCTTTTGACTTGCTTTACAGTGTGGCTGGAGCAGGGAAAGTTGGCATCTCAAGCACAGGTAGAGCCTTCCATGACTTGCTTTGTCTATCATCTCATTAGCACTGGTGCTTCTCTCTTTGTGTTGTTTTTGTTGAGCTTGTTTTGCTGTTGAGTGGCAAGAGCTATGTGGGAAATGTCTTCTGCTCACTGTCTTTCTGAGAAGCTGCAAAAACACTCTGAAATCCAATGCTGTGGTTAAATGATTGGGCTCCAAGCTTCTGAGAGGTGCTGCCTTCCCACAAGACACCTTAGAGCAAATCAGTTTGTCTCCTGCAAGGACCCCCAGAGCTCCAATCAGCATGCCCAGGATGCCCATGTGGCACACACTGTGTGTGCGACCCACACCTCGGGCACCTGGGTGCAGGTATTCCTGCAATAGCCCCAGGAGGCTCTGGGCACCTCTGTGCTGGTGGTTCTTTTTATTTTTTTACCTTTCTTACTTTTTTTTTTTTTCATTTTTCTTTTTTTTTTCTTTCCTATTTCTCTCTTCTTTTTTGTCTCTTCTTTTTTTTTTATGTCTCTGCTTGGTCCTTTAAGAAAGCTTGAGCTGATAAGCTGCTTTTTAAAATGCTTAACATTTCAGGAGCAAAGAAACATCCCAGTTCAGCAAGTGCCATAGCAACAGCACCCTTTAAATCTCTGCAGTCATACTTTCCCTATACCCCTGCATCAGAGAATTTAAGTGGCATAATTATATCCATGCAGCTGAAAAACTTGGGACTACTGTTGTGTTTTTCTTCAGAGGGAAAAAAAAAAAAAGGAACAATTTTTCTCATTAAAATGATATCTTTATATTTAGCTGTGAACGTCAATGAGCTGAATGATCAGCCAACTGTGCTTATTCGGTCTGCAGCTTTGAGGAAACTATTTCTTGCTTGTTTCTGCAGCTGGGGCAGGGGAATGGGTCCCACCCCATATCACCAGAGCCAGGGACAGGCCCTGAGTGGTGCTGAGGAAAGCAGTTACCTTGGGATTTAAACAAGGTGTCACTGAGGCACCCACAAAACCAACAGCATCTGCTATCCAAAATGGGGCAGGGTCAAGGCTGCCTGTGCTAACTGGGCCAGGATCTCACAGAGCAGCATCTCATCATCTCTATGGACTTTCCTCCATGCCCCACATGGCTGGAATCAATATCAAACTATTCTGCCCTGAAAAGCTTGTCTCCTCTGGTGTTCACAGGCCTAGCCTATCTTTTTAACCCATCACATTCCTACTTTGATCCTTTGGTTTGTTTTAATCCCCTCAAGGACTGTGTTTATCAGATTCTGGAAAGGGGTTTGGGTCTCTGTGAGAATAACTCTGTGAAAAGGGGCAGAAGGACAAGCAAACTGTGGGTGTTTTGGAGGGAAAGGGCACGTGGCAGCTGGTATCTCTGGAGTCACAATAGCACGAGGCTGTGATCTCCACTGGGGAACAGGCAGCTTTGGCCCTTCAACCACAAGTGGCTCTGCAAACAGCCAACGAAGAGGTCTCCATCTCTTGTTTCCACCAGGCCAAGGGGGCAGATGCCAAAACCCGTGGCTTGCCCCATGCCATATCTCATCCTCATCCCCTCTCCAGGGCTGCTCTGCTCCGACTTCCCAGAGGTGCTGTGGTTCCAGACCTTCTGCCAGTTCACCCAGTACTGCTGCATCAATCGCCAGCTCCGTGTCAAGGTGGGGAGGAGGGTTCAGGGCAGGGTGGCAGGTGGTGTCTCTTGGGCAATGGAAGGGGTGAGGAGGAGGGGAAGATAACCCAGCAGAACTCGTGTTTCTCTGTCTCTACTCAGCAAACCCCGTGTCCAGCTTTGTCTCCTCCAGAAAACCTTCTCCTGGCAGAGCAGCCCCACACTGTCAACTCCTGGGCAAGGGGTGAAAGCTCCCCTCTGGAAGAAGGGGACTGCACCAAGCTGCTCTGGGCAACCCTGCTTGCCTCCTGTAGCTACCCTTCTCACCAGGCAGCTTTCTGGAACCTCAGGAAGGTCCCTCAGCCCCTCACCTCACTCTCCCCAGCTCCGGGGCAGGATTCTCTCTTGCCAGCTGATGCCCTGCTGCTCACCAGCATGGACACTCTGCTGAAGTGCTCCTCTGAGCTCTCAAGTCAGAACACCCTGCTGAGGAAGCTGTTCCCAGCCACACCACGGCTGCCCAGACCCCCTCAGGTCAGGTATGAGCTGCCTGTGCTCCCACAGACCCTGCCCATTCCCCCTCACCTCCCAGGCTGGAATCCCCTGCCCAGGCTGAGCAAACCCAGGAGCAAGACCTGCACAACAGCATCTGGCAGCTGCTCTTCCTGGCCCTCTCTCTGGACAAGTTCCTAAGCAGCAAGGCCTCATCTTCAGACTCTAGCACCAAGCCAGAGCCAGGCAGCACTGAAGAGGTGATGCAGGATGTGGCCTCCCTTGGCAGGTGAGTGGAAGACCCATCTCTCCATCCAGCAGGGTACCTCATGCCACCTGTGCAGGGCTATCTCCAAAAGCACCTGCTCATGGCCCCATGGCATTCAAGCCCCTGCGCTGAGCAGCTGGTGAGTGCAGGATGGTTTTCTAGAGCAAGCCAGCCCATAGAGAGCAGGAATGTGGCCAGGGAGCCCCTCAGACCCTCCCTGCTCCAGCACAAAGTGGGCAGGGACAGGGTGGTCCAGCACTGCTGGCCACTGCAGTCTCAAGACCCTGTGTTGAATGGGCACACAGCTGCTTTCAGAGCTGGAACAGGCAATCAGAAACCCCCTAGGAGATGTAATCTCCACTGATCTGGAGCACAAGAGAAAAAAAAATAAGAAAAAATGCTGTCTAGATGTGGTTTTCTTGGATAAGTCTTTGGTTTCAGTCTGTTGCTGGCCACTGATGTCACTGTAAGCACAGTTTTTATGCATGATTGCACATCTGTGGTTTCTATGACAAACACTCATAGTACTGCATATGAGCTAGAGATCCCACTTCTGCATGTGAAAATGAATTGCATTGTGTTGTGAAAGCTATAGCTGTTCTCTTGCAGGGCTGTAACTTACATTAGCCTCCTTCCTAATGTTGTAGGAGGCTTTTTCTGCCTGGTAAATTTTTCCTGGTGTGTGTACTATCGGGCAAAATTCTGTTTGGTTGAGGATGTGCCAGTTTTCCCCTCCCTCTGAAACTGAGCCTTGCTCTGATTTAGTTCTATTGGGATTATTGAGGGACTGCTGTGATTGCAGATGACACTGGGTATTCTGCTGCAGAGTTTTGCAAAGACATTAGTGCTGAGTGTGTGTCTGTAACCTGGCTGCTGAGCCTCATCAATCATGCTAAGCAAAGCTTAAACTCCAGTGAGGATAAAAAGGATAGTCTGTGCCTGTCAGCTTTGCTGCTCACCATATCCTCCTCTCCAAGGGACTTCAAAGCATGACGTAAAAAAGGGGGCAAAATGGCTTCAGGCATTTCCAGCCCAGCCAAAGGAGTAGTTCTGGGTGAGGCTGGTCAGTGTGCACAGCTCCCAGTTGGAGTCTGATTTAACACGTGGTTGTGACAGGCACCAAGCCCAGGGTTGCCTGTGTTCCCTAGGCTCTGGTGGCCAGGGGGATGTCTGTCCCACTCCCACTTGTGGCATCTGCTCTGGTAGCTCTACCAGCTTCCATATGACTTTATTTACTTTACACAGATACAGATCTTAGGAGAGACATGGAGCTGATGGAGCAGGGCCAGAGGAGACACAAAGATGCTCAGAGGCTGGAACAGCTCTGCTGTGGGGACAGGCTGAAGGAGCTGGGGTTGTTCAGCCTGGAGAAGGCTCTGGGGAGACCTTAGAGCACCTGCCAGTGCCTGAAGGGGCTGCAGGAAGGCTGCAGAGGGGCTGTTTCCAAGGGCCTGGAGTGAAAGGACAAGGGGCAATGATTTTAAATGAGAAAGGAGTGGGCTTAGATTAGAAATAAGGAAGAAGTTTTTTACCATGAGAGTGGTGGACACTGGAACAGGTTGCCTAGGGAGTTGGTTGAGGCCCCATCCCTGGAGACATTCCAGGTGGGGCTTGACCAGGCTCTGAGCAGCCTGCTCTAGTTGAAGATGTCCCTGCTCTCAGCAGGGGGGTTGCACTGGATGAGTTCTAGAGGTCCCTTTCAAGCCAGACATTCCTATGGTTGTACTTGGTGAAGCTAGCTGTGAGCTTTAGAGAGAGGCAGCACAAAAGGAGTAACAGGACAAGGTGAAAATTCAGCAGCATGCTTTTGTGGGTTTTTTTTCTGCTAGAGTGAATCATTATGGGTGGGAGGTAAAGATCTCTTATTGCACTTCTTTTGTGCTTTCTGCCCCACAATTAAAGAGCTATTTATTCCACAGAATTTCCGCTCTTCAAAGTTGTCTCTATCCCATGAATCAGTCTTGCAACAAGAAAAACCCTGTAGGTCTTACATTATAAAACCCACACAACTCTCATTTTCTGTTGCAGTTTTCAGTGCCCCTTTAAAATGTCCACACACTCCAGCTCTGCCTGCTCCATTCAGTGATGGGTTTCAGCAGTTTTCCCTTCCCTTTTCCCAGGGCTTCCCACTGTTGCACTGTTTGTCTGCTCTGACCCTTGCACCCCTTTCCCATCACAGCTGTCCCAGATACAGACCTCATCCTGGAGGTACTCACAGATGGATGCTCGTGGTTCACATGAGATTAGTTTCCTCAGCTGTAAAGTCTTTTAAAAAGAAAGGAACTGGGCAGGGGAGGTGATGTGCCTCCTCTGAACTGGACATTCTTGCTTCACACTCTGGTCTGTGCCTCTTTGGCTTCACATCCCCCTCCCTTCATGCTCTCAGAGATGCCCCTTCTAATATGCTGCCTTTGGGTTGCCCAGGTTCCTTCTTCCACCCTTTTCTTCCAGATCTGCCTGTTTTCTTAGGAGATAAAACCTCCCTCATGGCTTTCCAATCCAGACAGTCCAGAGCATCTGTAGCCAGGTCATGGCTAGGACATGCTGCATGGGGCTCAGCACATCATTTCTGTCCTGTCCCCAGCAAAACTCCATTTTAGCCACAATGCAGCAGCTGCCTGAATCCCCTCCTGTGCCCTTCCAGTGCCTCTGCCCAGCAGTCAATCTCACAGCAGCTCCAGCAGAGCTTGAGTATCCCCTTTTTGGAGACCTGAAAGCTTGCAGCAACCTGTTGGGTTGGCCCTATGAGAGAGTCCACACAGGTACTGCTCCCTACCTACAGCTTGGGCAGCATCGTGGCAGAGCTCTGAACTAAGGCTCTGGGGTGGGCATCAGTTGGAGGGAGCTCGTGTGGTAGGGAACAACATCAGTGTCAAGCTCACAGTCTCAGCCATGCTGTCAGCAGGTGATCTGGTTGTTTTCTTCTACACTCGAGTCACTTTGTCAGCAGGAAGAAGCTCAAGATCCAGTAAGCAGCAGACAGACCCTTCCACACATGAAAAACCTGGCAGCACCAAGCAGCTTTCACTAGACCCACCAGCTTGTCATCACTTTGTCACCAAGCCCTTTGTCACCAGAGAGATTCTCTGCAGTGTCAGCTCATGGGAGCAAGAGAAGGGAGATGCTCCTGCCTCTCACATCTCCAGCCACCATCCAGGGAACATTCTTCTTTTATACCCCACAGCCTCCATAGCCAGCAAACAGATGCAGCCCAGCTGCTCCCTCTCTCTCTTCTTTTTCCCTGGCAGCTCTCCCTTCACCCTCCTCCTTTTTTTCCCCTCTTTTCTTCCCGACAGCAAAAGGGACAGTCCTTACCCTTCTCCTAAGCAGGCACAGTGGGGTGGCTGCCCCTCTTCTCACTAGGTAGTCCTTTCCTAAGAGTTCCTGGGAGTCCAGGAAAATGTGACTGGGGAGCTGAAATGTCATGGCAAAGAAGCCTGCCATTCCCCCAGCAGACCTGGGAAGTGCCATCTGTCCCCACCACCCAAGAAGGTGAAGCACCTTCCACATACCAGAGGTTTCTGCTTTTCCTTTGTGAATCAATTAGAAAGTGAAACACCTCTGCTTGTGGACCCTGCTTAGGGGCCCCCCCCATGGCCCCATGTGCTGTGCTGTTCCACACTTCCCTGCACGAGGAGGTCTGCTAAATGGAGGGGTTATCAGTCATGCTTTAAACCCGAGCAGCTTCTCTTGCAGTCTCTTCCAATCTCTATCCTTGGCCTTCCTGTCTCTCTGTGTTCTGTTGGATCCCTGCTTCTTCCTTCTGGAGTCAGCACTCCAAGGCAGCAGGCGTGTTGGGATCTGCAGCATCGGGGTGTAGCCTCCAACACACACCCTGGCAAGCTGGTCTTACCTGCACAGCAGTGAGGAAATGCCCAGGGTTGCAGTGCTCTTCCCAGAGAGGTGAGCCTTCAGGAGAGGGGCAGAAGTGTGAGCCCACCTGGGTGGAGAGAGAATTCACGGGCTGAGACTTGGTGAGGTGAGTGAGACTGGCTGAGGGCTGCTCTGGGGCAGTGTGGGTTGGTGGGCCACCAGCTCCTTCTCTTCTGACACACCCAGCACATCCAGAACTGCCAGGCTCACCCAGGTGTGTGCATGTGTGATGGGGGTTTGAGGGCTCCAGGGAAGGGGAAATTTTCCCACAGAGGGTGTCAAAGACTTCTTTTGCAAAGGGAGAAGGACACCCCATCCCTCCCTCCCTCCCCGAGTAAGCCTTTATCCTTACCAGAGCCTCGACAGGAACTGAAGAGAATCTCTGAGAACAAAGATCTCAGCAACTAGGAACCAAAAAAGGGGATCTGGTTAAAAAGGAGTGGCACTAAAAGGGGGACCAGAGTGAGATCAGTGGTTTGGGTGCTGCTGTACCATCCAAGGACTTAGGAGCAGCAGGAACACGTGTCCTTTGGCATATTCATTCCCTGAATGAGTGATAGCAGGGAGTGAGAAAGTCACACACCAGCAGCAACAGCCAGCAGGTGGAGGAGCCAGGCAAGGGCTGCAGAGAAAGAGGGTGCCCATGGGCAATGGCACCTTCTCCTCAGAACAGCTGCTCATGGGGAAGGAATTGGTAGGATTAGGAGTGTGTCTTCTGCCAGGCGTGCTGGTGCTGGCAAAGCAGGAACAGGACTTTAAGCAACAGGGTGCCAGCTGGGCTCTGCAGGAAGACAGGTCCCTTCCCAGCTACACTTGGTGGTGCCAGGTAGCAGATGTCCTGCTAAATCAGCCCTTGTGCTTTCTCAGCACTGTGCCTCCCCTAGACTTGAACAGCAGGGACCAGTGTTAGTGGCAAACATGCCTTTGCCTGCCATGGGCACTGACACCTCTTCAGAGCTCAGCTTTTTTGGGTGCTTGCCACATGCCAGCAGTGCACATCTGGGCCCCAGGGCAGCAGCTCAGTACCAAAGCTCCCTGGACTCTGAGCCTTTGTACTAAGTGACTGTGTCACTTTGCTCTCACTTCCCATGTTTCACTTCTACCTCTAGATGGGCAGTATTTGGAGGAAGGGGATGCTTTCATTTTTCCCTGTCGGTTCTGGGGGGGTCTGTGTTAGAATGTGTGCAAAGAAGAGCAAAGAGGTGGGACTATGACCCAGGGCTGGTCTCCTTACCTGCAAAGACAACTGGATGTTGCTTCTTTCATGATTATGTTTGCTGTCACTGGCTGTGTTTTAGCTTATCAGCTTCGGATAGCAAAGTTCATGTTTCGTGGCACGAAGCACATCAGGAAGTGAGAAAGGGGAGGAGGTGTTGTGAAGCATGACAGACACAGAACCAGCTATTGCGTGGTGGGAGACAACTGCAATTTGGCTGAAGAAGTAGCCAGCAAGCCTGCCTGGTTCTGCTTTGATTAAAGCTGCTTGTAATCTTCATGTCTGGATCAAGAGCTCTGCAGTGACAGCACTCACTGGCCAGAAGGCCCTCGTGCACCCTTGGCTCTTCTCCAGCAGAGAGGTAAGTGAACTGGAAACAGCTGGAAACTCACTGGTTCCCATCAGCTGCTGCATATGTGCTGCTGGACCTGACCACAGGGCACTGGGGAACCCACTGAGCATCTTCAGTGTTGCTCCAAACAGAACTAAAAGCACAGCCTGCAGTGCTTACTTGCCAAATTGCCCAGAGTGGAAGTCCTCTTGCACGGGGCCCTCAGGGGATGAAGAGGGGGTGACATCTCTAGAGAACAGGCAGTAGCAGTGTGATCACCCCATGAGTGAAATACAGAGGTCTCTGCTGTGACGTCGTGTGTATCTCATTAAAAACAAGCCATCTGAAATCTTGACTCTCTTCATGATTCTCATCATCACAATCATTTATTTATTAGGAAAAAAAAAAAGGGAAAAGTAGTGCTTAAATATCACCTACAACAGGTAAAGAGCATCCACATTTATGGGAAAAAATGCATGCTTTCAACTTCTATAGCAAATTTGGTGAGGTTTTTTGGGGTTTGGTGCACTCTTTGTTATTTCCTCTTGGTTTCAGATTTACTCAGAGAGCCTGCACACTTTGCATTTCCAGCTGCACTGCTCTGCACCCCAGTACCACCTTCTCTTCACCTCTGTGGTACCCCCAGAGCACTCCAGGGTTTAAAAGACAAATTACTCTCAGAAACACTGCATGTTTGGCAAAATTTCTCTGGCTGTCTTTTTTCCACCTCATTTCTCAGCACCATACATGACACTGTGTCCCACTACACTGGGCTCCATCAGTTTTGCAGTGGTGATTGGTGATACAGTATTAGGAGATGCCCAGGACAAGGCAGAGATGCCAAGCTCACATCTCAGGGTGCAGCTGCCTGTTCCAGCCCCTGTAAGCAAGCACAGCTAGGGTTTCTCTCCCCCAGAAGAAAAAAAACTCAAAATCCTAGTGATTTTGAACTAGAACCTAGTGGCTCTTTGCATGTCTTGTGCAGCCTCTCTGCCTAGCAGCTGTTTTGCTGCCTCTGGTGGTAGCTGCCCACCTTTGGGGCTGATCTCTGTCTCATCTGAGTCCTCCTTCTCGTGGGGGACTCCAACTTACTGCTGGAAATCCACCACAGCAGAGAGGGAACAGCCCAGGAGGCTCCTGGAGTGCGTGGATGAGACTTTCCTGACTCAGCTGGGAGGTGCCTCTCTAGACCTGCTGATAACTAACAAAGAAGCACTGCTGGGGGATGTGGTGGTCAGAGGCCCTCTTGGGCTTAGCAGCCATGAAATGATAGAACAGTTTCTTACATCATCCTTTCACCATCCAGAAGATGGAATGCTAATTGTAGGTAGACCACTGATCTCACCCAGTATGGACTGTGCTTACATAATATAGTATAAT
>JANHGL010018173.1:7542-22373 GCA_024611195.1 Ceyx melanurus
TTCTTCCTGATATCTAACCTAAATTTCCCTTGGCGCAACTTGAAGCCATTACCCCTCGTCCTGTCATCTTTAACTAGTGCAAAGAAGTCGACCCCCACCTCCCTATAACTTCCCTTTAGGTAGTTGTAGAGAGCAATAAGGTCCCCCCTAAGACTCCTCTTCACCAGACTAAACAATCCAAGCTCCCTCAGCCTATGAGAAACTCTCCAGACCCTTCACGAGTTTTGTTGCTCTTCTCTGAACCCGTTCCAGTACCTCAATATCCTTCTTGTAGTGAGGGGCCCAAAACTGAAGGCAGTACTCAAGGTGAGGCCTCACCAGTGCCGAGTACAGGGGTACAATCACCTCCCTGCTCCTGTTGGCCACACTGTTCTTGATACATGCCAGGATGCTGTTGGCCTTCTTGGCTGCTTGGGCACACTGCTGGCTCATATCCAGTCGGCTGTCTACCAGCACCCCCAAGTCCTTCTCCGATGTGCAGCTTTCCAACCACTTCTCCCCAAATCTGTAATCTTTGTATACTATTTGTTCAGGTTTAATAATCACACCAGGAAATGCATAAAGAAAAAAAAACCAACAAAACAATATAAGGTTTTCTTCATGGTTTGATACTAATCATGAAAGGCAATTGATGGAAAGAAAAGCCCTACTTCATTATCTGTACCAAATCACAGAGTATTCTTCCTGTCATTACAATATGTCAGCATTTAACCAGGAGACAAAGTATGGTGTAAACATTGTTCTGTCTTTAGATTTATTGATGAAAGGAAGTTTATTGACATCTGACCAATACTGGTCTTTCTCCCATATTTAAATGGATGTTCAGGAGTAGATGTGGAAGAACTCACACTCCCTTGTGAACCTTGAGGTGATTAATCTTAAAATTTTCTCTGTCAAGCATTGTGTTCTGTCCTTAGCATATAAAACATACTTATTGGTTTCATGAGGAAAAAGATGACCAGAATTTAAATCCTTTTAGGTGTTGTATATGGACTTTGGTTTATATCCTAAAGTAAATAAGAATAATGTAGGTATATAGGAGTGCAGTGCAACATTAGAGTGGGAGGAGCTAGGTGAAGTACAGAAAGATCTTCCTGAAAGGCATTGCTGCTGATTTTCCTCTTTTGTGTGCTGCTGGGGGAGTAGTTTAATAAGCAAAACATGCAGGCAGACAGTGCGCAGATGGTGTAACCTACTATTGAGGAAACATTTCAAAGGGTAACAAAATATGGTTGAAACCAGCTTACAGTTTACACACTGAATGCAAAACCGAACATGCTGTTTTCAGCAGGCTCTAGCTGTTTTCATTTGTTGCTGCCAAATACTTTGGGGATCCACAGCTCCAAAGCAGTTAGTGCAGCAACAGGAATCCCTGTAATTATATAGGCTTTATTCAGCTGGGCAGATAGGCTGTGACACTGTTCTTACCTGCAAATGGGCTTTAATGTGAGCAGAGGCATCTCTCAGGTATACTTGCAGCATAGTTTCTTACAGTTTGCTCTCTTCCTTCTGTCTTTCTATCTATATGCTACCAACAACATTTAAACCCAGGTGATTTTTAAGCCAGAAGAATTTGCAGTTTCAAAAAAATAAAATAAAAATAGATATCATACAGTATAATTAGCGAAGAGAAAGGTTACAAAAAAATTAATAAAGACCTCTGGCTAAATTATTAAAGACATATTAAAAGTAGAATTACAACTGGAGATGGAGTGTAACATAGCACATAATCAGATAATGTTATTACTTGGTCCCTGTTCAACTGGGACCGTATAGTTCCCTTCACTGATTTGTAAATTACACAAGTTGCATAATCAAATCAAGTATGTGCTTATGAAATACATAGATGATATCAAGCTTATAGGAACCATGAGTATGTCAGAGGAAAGGACTAAAATTTAAAATAATGATAATTTATAGAAACATTCTAAAATCAACCAGAACACAGGCAGAAATATCCTGTTATTTTTTAATATATTTTCTTTTTACCAGAAGTAATTAGCAACAATAAAGGTTCATTCTTTAAAATTGACCGGAGGCTGAATGCTTTGGGAAGACACAGCTGCAATGGTGAAAGCATATGAGTTGAAATTAGAAGAATGGAAATATTGAAAGACATAGAGACTGATAATTAAGAAAATTCTGAAATAATCCAGAAATGTTACCTATATATAAAAACTAGCAAAAATAGCAGCAGTCTATTCTCAAAAGAAATGAATGCTGAAATCCATCAAACATGGGTTTAAGTGTCAGCAGTCCTGTTTCAAAGTAAAGTAATGGATTAAATGACACTTAGTTCCTGCATAATCCTTCCATACTTTCTTGTTTATTTTATAGGGTTTTATTTATTTAAATTATATATATTTATTTGTTATGCATTTCTATTTAGTTTTGTAGAATTATCTGTAAATTACATGGGAACCAATGCACTGTAATCTACTGTGGTCTCAGCCATCTGATGCTATTTTAAAAGAGCTTATTTTGACAACTTTCTGAGCATTACTACGCCCATTTTCTATTCACAGATTCTCACGGGGCAGAATGTCACTAATTGAATCTAACAAATATGGTCAGACAGTAGACAGGCAATAGATAAACAACAATTACAGAATTACAGAATCACAGAATCACAGAATGTTAGGGGTTGGAAGGGACCTAGAAGATCATCTAGTCCAACCCCCCTTCAAGAGCAGGATCACCTAGACTAAGTCACCCAGGAAAACATCCAGGCAGGTCTTGAATGTCTCCAGAGAAGGAGACTCCACAACCTCCCTGGGAAGCCCGTTCCAGAGCTCTGTCACTCTCACTGTGAAAAAGTTTTTCCTTGATTTTACCCTAAACCTCTTGTGCTCCAAATTGCACCCATTGCCTCTTGTCCTGTCATCAGATGACGCTGAAAAGAGTCTGGCTCCATCCTCCCGACACTCACCCTTAACACATTTATAAACATTGATGAGGTCCCCCCTGAGTCTCCCCTTCTCCAGGCTAAAGAGCCCCAGCTCTCTCAGCCTCTTCTCCTCATAAGGGAGATGCTCCACTCCATTAATCATCTGGTGTCCCTGCGTTGGACTCTCTCCAGTAAATCTCTGTCTTTTCTGAATTTGGGTGCCCAAAACTGGACACAGTACTCGAGGTGGCATCTCACCAGTGCAGAGTAGAGGGGGAGGAGAACCTCTCTTGACCTGCTGGACACACTTCTCCTAATGCATCCCAGGATTTCATTGGCCTTTTTGGTCACGAGGGCGCATTGTTGGCTCATGGTCATCCCCCTGTCCACCAGAAACCCCAGGTCTCTTTCTCCAGAGTTGCCCTCCAATAGATCAGCCCCCAGCCTGTACTGATACATGGGGTTGTTCTTCCTCAGATGCAGCACCTTATACTTGCTCTTGTTAAATCTCATTAAATTTCTTCCTGCCCAGCTCTCCAGCCTGTCCAGGTCTCTCTGGATGGCAGCACAGCCTGCTGCTGTGTCAGCCACTCCTCCCAGTTTGGTGTCATCAGCAAATTTGTTGATACACATCAAGGCTTCTGTGGATATTAACAGCAGGAACGTCCATCAGCAGAAAATTGTGTCATAGGTACAATTTGCATATGCAAATTGCTTTGGAGGACTGATATAATAACAGCAGGCATGCACTCTAGGAAAGCTTGATCTTACAGATTTATGGACAATTTACTTATACAGCAAGAGGCAGAAAACATGAGACAGAAAATGTGAATTTTCAAAAGGATATGACATGAACAGTGGTATCAGTTTTATTCTGGATCCTTCACTGTGAGAGTTGTGTATGACTTGCACATTAATAAAATTATCTTAATAATGTGACTAAGAAACTGTTGATATTTGATCCCTCAGACATATTTTACTAAAACAGAGAGTAAATATACCAATTCCTCTCTATTTATGATAACTTTTTGAAGTGAAAAGATTTTGTTACCCAGTTCTGTTACCAGAGTCTATCAGTGTTTGGACTTGCACAGAGACAGGAAATAGTTAATACTGGTTAATTTTTAGTTAACACCCTCAATATTTCTACTTTCATACTGGATTTTCATTTTAATGGATTAAAGTATCATTATGAAGGCATAATGACCAGAAGGGATCATTAAAATCTTCTTGTGTTGAGTCCTTTGCCATTTATTGAATTTAATTTTCTCTCCTGAAGGAAAGGAGTGGGAGATGCCATGGCTAATTCTACACAGCTAAATAAGAAAGGCACAAGGACTAAACTCTGCCCTGCATGTCAGTGGTCATGGGCTTATTCAGATCCACAGTTTTATGGTAGTCTTTAAAGGTTGACAAGCTGGGTCTTTTCTATTAAGCAGATGCTGCCCCTTGGCTGTGGATCTCCTTTGGGCCCCACATGCATGTTAGAGTCTTCTCAAACAAAACAAACAAAAATAAGATTGATTTAATTTATTTATTTATTTGTTTGTTTTCTTTGGGTTTTTTTAACATAATATTATTGCTTGATGTCACTCAGAAATGTGGGATTTCTAATCAGATCTGTGTTAATAAGATATTGATTTTTCTGCTCTCTATATCTCCCTTTTTCATCCACAGAGAAAAAAAAATAAAGGAAAATTCATTCATGTAAGCTGACTATCCTCAATTTTATGATGCAAAAAAATTAGTATGTAACTTTTTTTAGAACTACTTTCAGAGGGTGATTTATTTGTTTTCAGAAACTTGTCACTCAAGTCCTCTTTATCTTTATTGTGTGTAATGCAACACTGCACAGTTTTTCTGTTCAATCTTGGGACTGAATAGACAGTGGCTTTTAAAGGGTGAGAGTTTTTTCAGAAAATAAACAAGACTATGTATCAGGTTATCCAACTAGAAAGATCAAATAGAATATAAAATATCTGTAGAAAAAAACCCAAGATCTGTAGAAAGAGTACTACTGTGAAAATACCCCATAAATTTTGATAAGATGATTATACATGAAGGGTACTTCAGGTGTACTGATCTGGTGGGTTGACTCTGGCTAGATGCCAGCATGGGCTCTCTCTCTCTCTCTCCACAGGTCCTGCCAAAAGCCTGCTCCAGTGTGGGCTTCACATGGGGTCCCATTCTCCTTTGGGCATCCACCTTGTCTGGCATGGGGTCCTCCATGGGCTGCAGGTCAGTATCTGCTCCACTATGGACATTCATAGGCTACAGGGGAACAGCCTGTCTCACCATGGTCTTCAGCATTGGATACAGGAGAATCTCTGCTTTGACACCTGGAGCAACATATCCCCCTCCTCCTCCTTCACTCACCTTGGTGAATGCAGTTATTTCATATATTCTCACTGCTCTCTTTCCTTGTTGCACAGCAGTTTTTTTCTCCTTAAATATGTTATCCAGAGGTGTTACCACCATTGCTGATGGGCTTGGAATTGGCGAACAATGAGACCATCTCGGAGCTATCTGACATGGGTTCTATGGGACACAAGGGGAAGATTCAGACATCTCACAGAAGTCATACCTGTATTCCCCTGCTACCAAAACCTTGCCACACAAACCCAATACAACAGAATACTATGAAATGGGATGACTTATTGAAGAAGATAGAGGAAATTTTCAGAGGAAAAACGATGTGTCATAAAGATTGATTTTGCTCATAAACATGGAAATAAAATAGACTAGTGGTCTGTTAGAAAAGGTTATAAATGAGTCCAGGAGAAAGAAAGAAAGAAGTTTTTTGGAAGCTGAAATATGAGAATGGATAAATAATAAAAAAGTATATTGATTGCAGTTTAAAAGTATGAGAATGTGTTAAAGTGAGATTAAGGTAGCTAAGATGTAATAATTTATATCTTACAGTTGAGAGAATTGTAGTGTTTAGTCAGATCTTTGGCAGGTAAACAAGAAATGCTTCTCAATCAGTCTTGTTGGTCTACTTGTATCCATCTACTCTCTGCTTTCTTATAAATACTTTGTATTATTGCTTTTGTATAGATACTTCTGTGTAGTGAGCATCTTTTTGTTCACTTTTCCACACTCTGAATGGTGCTTCACCATTATTTCTTTGCATCAGTATCTTACAAATAATATACATATGGTAAAATAATCAACGATGGGTATTTCCAAAGCCACAGTAGGCCAAGCTCAAAGCAATCTTGAGATGAATGATTAATCCAAACTTTTATTTTAGAAGGGAAAACTTTTAAACTAAAACTAAGTGGTTCCTCCAGTGCAGAATTGATTGTTCTGAAGGCCTGATTCCAATGTACACCTACTATGAATAATAAATTTGACTCAGCCTCCTAGGTAAATCTTCAATGTAAGTAGTAATACAAAAAAAAAAAAAAAAAAAAAAAGAAAAGAAAAGAAAAAAAACCGCGAATGTACCAAGCTCTCCAAATGTCAACTTGGTATTTGTTGGAAAACACCTAGGGAGAATGGGAGAATAGCTATTGAATTTTGATATAGCACAATACAATCTGAGATCTACTTCTGATTCTGGATAGGCCAAACTGATAATATTTGACCCCTTCATAATGCTTATCCATAAATACAGTTGTGATTTTGACAGCTCCTTAATGGCTCACACTCTACCTTAAATTGATATGTATTAAAACCACTTCCCAGGGCAAAGCACATAGTGCTCAGACTTGATATTCCTAAGGTTTTTGCTTTTCTTAAGTTGAGGGTCAAGTGTGTCATGCAAAGCTGTAGTGCACCTGTTATTTTTATAATAACTTCACTGTGCTGAAGACCAAGGATACAGATCAGACAACCAAAAAAGATCAAACAGATTCTGAAGTAGGGAACGTATTTTTGTGTCTGTGCTTCAGACATACGCCAGACATTTGTGAGAACACATGCCTCGGACACAGCACAGTTGTTCTCTGAGGCACCACACAGCTGTTGTGGTTGAGTCTGGGGTGCATGAACTGTGGAAAATTACTTTCTGGTTTGGGCTGAAACAGGTAAACTTTGTGTGAAAAAAAACTTAGCTAGGAGTCCGAAGGATGACGCTCTCAGGGGCATAATTTTGTAAATGGAGGCATTTTAGGCAAACCAATCAAGATAAAGATGAGTGTGTGAGCAGGAGTTAACAGCCAATCAACTTAATTGTAAAGGCACCTGATCACATGCCTGGGTTTGTTTTGGAGTATAAATAAGTTTATTACAGCCTAATAAAGTCGGAATTTTTCTTCCATCAAGCTGAACCCCGTACCTTCAATCACAGCAAATGGTGACTCCGACGTGATTGGGTTTTAATCATCCAGGGAAGGACGACTGGCTGCGAGACTCTGGTAAACTGAGGAATTCTGCTGAAAGGAAGCAGGTTGTGGGTCCACACAAAATCACCTCCTCTCGATTGGTAGTTGAGCCAAGAGAAACTTTAAGTATGGGGAATCAAGGCTCCCATACAGAAAGGGACAAATAAAGGCTGCTTAAGGAGCTGGTTAATAAATAGCACAAAGATATTTTAGGTCACAGCCTGAATTTAGTGCTGAATTGGATTTGTGACAAATTTTCTGATGTCATGGAAGATAATATCTTTGCAACAGAACTGTGGGATAAGGTGGGTGCTATCCTGTGAAATCTTTCCACTAAGGGTACTGTGGAAGCACAGCGGCTGCTTACACCGTGGCTGACTGTTTTTGCAGCAGTTAAAAACCAAGAGACAAGGTGCCCTTGTCTTTGTTATAAAAAAAGTAGTCAGGTAGATGGCATCTGCTCCTTAATTTGAGAGGTGTTGGCGGCGCCGTGGAGCCTTTGGGGCACGGCAGCCCGGGCTTCCGTCACCTACATCAATTCTAAGAAATTGGGTGTTAACTGTAATAGATTTCAAAGGTTTTTTCTTTATTATTCCTCTTCACCCTGATGATGCTCCTCGATATGCCTTCTCCATTCCCAGTGTTAACATGCAAATGCCCTTACTAAGATTTCATTGGACTGTGTTACCACAAGGTATGAAAAACAGTCCCACAATTTGTCAGTGGTACATGGCAAAAGCATTATCTCCAATTCGTTTACAATTTTCTCAGGTTTTAATATATCAATACATGGATGGCCTGCTTATTGCAGCTCGTGATCAGGTGAAAATGGAGAACGCAATATGTGCAGTCATTGGAGCCATTCAAAAAGCACACCTTTGCGTGTCTGCAGAAAAGGTACAGAAAACAGAACTGTGGTGTTACTTAGGCTGGAGAATTAGAGCCCAGACTATTGAACCTCAACGGCTTACCTTTCAAACCCCAAAAACTTTTTACACATTCTTTTTACAGCCTGAAATGTTTGTGCACCTTATTATCAAGGCAGGGCGTAGAGCTTTTATTTTGACAGAACGACAAATCTCTGTTATGTATGTGCTGCTTACTGATGACTGTCTTGTGCGGATAATTACCATTTCAGGTAGCTATTCAGGGGTATAATGGGCAATTTTCAAAACATCGTCCTCCTCACAAACTGTTTCACTTATCTTTTTCTCTGGCTGAAGAACCTAAGAGAAATTAGCAACCTTTGGACACTGTTACCTTTTTTAGATGGGTCCGGATGGACTCAAAAATCAGTTGTTGTTTGGTGGGATGAAACTAAAAAGAAATCGAATTCTGATGTGACTTTTTACCCAGACTCCCCCCAACTTGTGAAACTAGCTGCGGTGGTCCGCTTGCTTCAAACTCACATGGCAATGCCTTTCATCGCCACATTAGGTGTATTGCAGGTCATTAAAACGGACAATGGTCCTGCTTATACCTCCCAAGCTACGGAATGGGGCATATGACATGTCACAGGAATTCTTCAGTCTCCTACAGGACAATCCATTATCGAACACTCACATCAAACTCTGAAAAATATTATATACAAACAGAAAGGGAGAGGTACCAGGACTAATATTATACCAGAAAAAAAGATTACAAAAAGCATTATATGTCTTTAATTTTTTTTTGAAGTGTACAGGAGTAGACAATAATCCACCAATAGCAAGACATTTTGGAAAAAATCACATGTTTGAGTTGCAGGAGAAACCTCGAGTATTACTTCTTGACCCTGAGACAGGCCAGATTAAAGGTTCATATTCTCTAATAATGTGGGGAAAAGGTTATGCTTGTGTTTCCACAGAAACAGGCCCACGGTGGATACCAGCGAGATACATCCATCCATACAGAAAAGGTGATCAGCAAGGAAATCAGCAAGAAAATATCAGCATGAAGGACAGAGTGACAGTGACACTATGAGATTCACAAACATTTTCATCCTATGTTTATGGTGGTTGGGACTGAGTGTGTTTTTTACTGCTCAGTGTATTAAAACTTTTTTAATGTACTTGTTATATTGTCTTTACTAATCTTACTATCCTTACTAATTCCATGCTTTTGCAATTTTTTCAAAGAATGATTGATTGCGCTACAGCAAATATCTTTATGGTACAACAGAAAGGGGGAGATGTGGGATTGCGTGCCTTGGACATGGCACAGTTATTGAATCTGAGTCCTGTGGTGCGTGAACCTTGGAAAAATACTGTGTAGATTGGGTTAAAGCAGGTTGTTGTATGTGAAACAGCTTGTCTGGGAAGCAGTAAAGAGGTCCCCTTAAAGACAGAATTAAGTAAATTGCAACGGTTAGGCAAACCAATCAAGATAAAGATGAGTACGGTGAACAGGAGTTAACAGCCAATCAACTTAATTGTAACGGTGCATGATCACGTGCCAGGGTGTGTTTTGGAGTATAAATAGGTTTGTTGCAGCCTAATAAAGTTGGAATTTTTATTGCATCAAGCGTGTCCCCATCCCTACAATCGCAGCAACTTTCTGTGAAAGTTTCCCTGTTTTTGAGATTACTATATCCTGTGATCCCATATTTATTGACACTGTATCAGACATGGACCAGAATAGAAAGGAAGAAGTTTGGGAAGAAGATCTGATGAAGGATGACCTGGAAATTTCCTTTACAGGAAAAGGATTTCTAAAAATAAGGACCTATTCAGTATATATGTTTTGCATTGGAGGTGTATTTTCCAGGCACTTTGCCTGGTTATACTAAATATTTATTATTAGGTTTCATGAATTCTTTTGGTCAGCTAGATTTTGTCTCCTTGCTGATGTATCACAGCCTCTAGCAGGAAAAACTCAAAACTTGGCCAAGTGCTGAGCTCTAGCTTAGGTCAGGGCCCTGATTCAGTTTTCATCAGTGATACTTTCATGGAGGTGAGGGGAACAGTGACTTCGATAGAGTTGCTTGAAATCTTCTCTTATGTCAGTGGAATAAGAATGAGGCCTTGGTTTTATGTCTGTGTGGTTTCCAGATGGCTGTGCAGATGGTATGCTACACCTGTCACTATCATCCTGTCCACATAGCTGCCTTATGGGCTTTCTGCAGGGTGCTGACAGACAGTCTGTCTGGGTATGCTGCAATGTGTGATTTCATTTGAACAGGTCAAAACCACAGTAACAAACTGTGGAGTGTGAGCTTTGATGACACCCTGAATAAGTATTCTTTTTATTGTCTGTGCAGTCTTTAGTCATAAAGATGTCCTTGATAATGTCCCTGTGGTCAAGTGCAGATGTCTCCAGAGGACTTGACTTAGCACAATGTGTACAGGGTGGATACATCAGTTTATGGTTTGACCTATTTTTCCTAGTCAAAATTATTTTGATACTAGTCAGTCCAAGTTGCTACTCTTAATAGTCATGATGTTTTACATTAATTGGGAATACACACTCCCATAATGACTTGGACACTAATGGTGATTTTTCTCATTAATATCTGGATTTAGGTCTGATTAGAAGAAGATAATGATACAATGTCAATGTAGTGCATTTAAAAGCTTTGCTTAAGGAAGTCAAAAAAGTGCTTAAAGGATACTGTTATATCTATTAAATAAATATTTTAGAAGCCTTTCTTTTATTTGCTGTGCTTTTTTGTTGGTTTGAGTTTGTTTTGTTTTGTCTGTTGTTTTTTTTTTTATTTTGTTTGTTTTGTTTTAAAGAAAGGTGCTTTTTCATCATAGTAATGGAAATGATAAAAGTAAGATTGGAATTGTTTTTCCAGCAATCAAAAGGTAGTTATAATAATATGATTCAGGCAGCTGCATCATATTCAAATGTCATTTAGGCAACAATATTAAGTCAGTTTGTATAATAGCTCAAGGGGGTAGATTATCATGGAGTAATTCAATCACTAAGAACAGGGCTCTTAACTCTTGTAAGAACTAATCTCTAATATTCATCTCCAGAACAAGAGGCAAACAACAAAAAAAACAGAGCAATCATTATACAGCATGGAATATTTCCAAAGCTGCCTCATGGGTCTTTGAATGTACACGAGTATTTATATTTGAAGAAATATATCATATGTAGTCAGCTGAAATCAAGTCATAATCTTCTCCACGTAGATTTTTAATGAGTAGTACATGTGATCCATGATGAATAGTGCTGCATATTTTATCAGAGATTTAGCAGTCAGGATATATGGATTCTAATTTTGCTTAGATTTCTGACTCCTTGAATAGTACTCAATAGGTCATGCATAATTTCCTGATCTGTGAGAGATTATGTGACCTGTGAGTTTAAGGCCATGAACAACTTTCAGAGTACCACAATACATTCTAGTCTCCACTTATCAGGGTGACTTCAGGTACTCAGGTGAATAATGGTGATGAGCACTGTTTTCTCATTGCACTACTAAAAGGGGCCAGATTTATTTGCTTAAATACAAGTACCAGTGCCATTTATGAGAGTCTGAATTATTCTGGACAGATGCATGTGAATAGCAGATGAGACCTAAAGATGACCATGTCATTCTGGAGCAACAGGTGAATCCTAAGCAAGATTATCTGGGGTATGTCAAACAACATAAAGCATTTATGTTAGGGAAACAATCAAGTCCTGAACAATTGACAGAATGACATTAGTATGTCCTAAATTTATTTGTCTGAAAGTTTATTACATATCCTAAATTGGTAGTCCAAATTTCCGAAGAAAAGAGAAATGCCTTACACTGTGATTCATTCCACTTCTTTTATCTCTATTACAGGACAAGCTGACTCTTCTGTGTCTTTAGAAGAGCACTGACAAACAGATTTATTATTTTTTTTTTTTATATCCGGATAACTAGTGTTGAAGTTGCTTGCCCACATATCTACTGATGTTTGAGAGTCACAAATGTATTTTTTGCTTTCAAGCCATCCATGCAGTAGGGCACAGAACTCTTCTAGCCCTTGTGATATTTCTCTCAGCTTTATGCAGAAGCCTTTGATACCCTAGCACCCTTTATATGGTATTAGATGACTATGCATCGACAGCTCAATCTGTCTCCTGGCATATAAATAGAAATTTTCTGGGAGAAATCCCACTTCTGCTTTTTGATTTAAAGAACCTCTTATAAAAAGACTAATTTTCAGAGTATTAGCATTGCATATCAAGGGGGAAAACCAGCAGATTTGAAAAGCACAATATTTTACTTCAGTTTAAGTGGTTAAATGTCTGCCTGTCTGGTGAAATGTGAGAGTATTGTTTATGGTGACAAACCTGAAAATGTTTACAGTATCTGTAGTACAATTCCCAAAGAAAGCTCCTCTGTTCCTCTGGAATTGCCAAAAAATATTTTAACAGGATATTTTGTCACTCCTAATTGTCATCACTACACTGGTAGCAGAAGCTAATTAATTAATTGGAATCATTAAAGTTGCACTTGAACTATAAAGGAACATTTTAATGAATGCAAGAGTGTGTTATTGACTCAGGGACAATTTTTTTGCTGGACAACTATGGCAAAGAGAGCAGAGAGAACAAGTAGTGGGAAAGATACTATGGCACCATTAATGTCCCTTGTATAGATTGAGATTTTTCTGTGAAAGCATGAGTGACAACTATTAGCTCTGTTTCAGAACTGCTTTTTGGATTTATTTGTTTATTTGTTTAAAAGTTCAATTTTAAGTTATAAAGACTGCACTAAAACTAGGCCTCCATTTGTTCTTTTAACAGGGTTGGTAGTTAGCAGAGCTGAGTGACATGTCAGTCTTTAGCTTCACAGATTAACCCTGAAGGCTTTTTCTATTGGACTTTGCCATCCCTGCCCTAACTGGCTCTAACCATATGTTTTATGATAAGTGAAAATAACAATGGGACCCTGACACACAATTTCTGCAGTTGGTGTCAGACTGGTGTCCCTATCCATTCCATCTCTGTGTCAGGTATTTCTGCCAGCATTCTAAAATATGCTGGCACTTTAGTCACTATAGGTAATTCCATCATTTAAATTTGAATTCTTGAACTTCCAGCAGAAGACTGGAATAAAGCAAATGTCATTTATATCTTCAAGAAAAGCAGAAAGGATGATACAGGGAATTACGGGATGGTCAGACTCAACTAGATCCCTGAGAGAGTGATGAAGCAAATAATCCTGGAATTGTTTAGAATCATAGAATTATTTTGGTTGGAAGAGACCTTTCAGATCATCAAGTGAAACTGTTAACTCAGCACTGCAAGATCACCACTAAACCATGTCCCTCAGCACATCTACACATTTTTTAACTACTTCCAAGAATGGTGACTCCAGCACTTCCCTGGAGAGCCTGTTCTAGTGCTTTGACAACCCTGGACTCTTTCCAGTAGCTCTTTGTCCCTCTTGAACTGGGGTAAACAAAACTGGACAGAGTATTCTAGGTGGAGGCTCACCAACACAGAGCAGAGGGGAAGAAGAACCTCCCTTGACCTGCCAGCCACACTCTTCCTAATACATCCCAGAATGCCATTGGCTTTCTTAGACACAAGGGTGCATTGTTGGCTCATGCCCATCCTCTTGTCCACCAGGACACCCAGGTCCCTTTCCCCAGAGCTACTCTCCAACAGCTCAGCACCCAGTCTGGACAGATATATGATGTTGTTCTTACTCAGATGCAGCACTTTGCACTTGCTCTTGTTAAATCTCATTACATTTCTCCCTGCCCAGCTCTCTAGTCTATCCAGGTCTCTCTGGATGGCAGCACAGCCTGCTGCTGTGTCAGCCACTCCTCCCAGTTTGGTGTCATCAGCAAACTTGCTGAGGGTGCACTCTATCCATTCGTCCAGGTCATTGAAGAATATATTGAATAATATTGGACCCAGGACTGACCCCTGGGGGATGCCACTAGTCACAGGCCTCCAGGCAGAATCTGCTGTACTGACCACAACTCCCTGGGCTCTGTCCTTCAGCCAGTTCCCAGTACACCTCACTTCACAATCACTCAATCCACACTTCTTAAGATTGGCTGTGAGGATCCCATGGGAGACAGTATTGAAAGCCTTGCTGAAGTCAAGAAATAGCATATACACTGCCCTCCCCTCATCTATCCAACTACTTATATAATCATAAAGGGCTATCAGATTAGTCAAGCATGACTTCCCCTTACGTAATCCATGTTGACTAATTGTGAGAAGCCTCCTTTCTTCCAGATGCTTAGAGATGGCATCAAGGACAAGCCGTTTCATCAGTTTTCCAGGGATGGAGGTGACGCTGACCAGCCTATAATTACCCGGGCCCTCCCCTCATCTATCCAACTACTTATATCAACATAAAAGGCTATCAAATTAGTCAAGATTGCCCTTTTTGAAGATTGGGACAACATTGGCCTTCCTCCAGTCCTCAGGGACTTCTCCTGTTCTCCAGGACCTTTCGAAAATTATGGACACTGGCCTGGCAATAACCTCTTGCATCTCCCACATCACTTGTGGGTGCATCCAATCAGGACCCATAGACTTGTGGACAACAAGTTTACTCAGCTGGTCTCTAACCCAAGCCTCTTCAACTGAGGTAAAAACTTTCTACCTTCAGAATTCATCTGTGGTCTTGGTGACCTGGGACTCCTGGTAGCTGACCTTAGAAGTAAAGACCGAGGCAAAGGTGGCATTCA
>JANHGL010018175.1:9344-19609 GCA_024611195.1 Ceyx melanurus
CATCATGTATATATAAATATAAAAAAAAAAATATAAATATATACAAATATATGTTAAAATATGAATAAACATATATATATCAGTTGTCTTCAAAAACTACTTATTTCATCCTTATCATGGTTTTCATTGAACCTTGCTAATTACACCTCTGACCACACAAAAGAAGAGCCAACTCAGAAGGCCCAGTACTTTAATACAGGCAGTTGACTGCTCTTTGTCTTCTACAAGTGCAGATCAGATGGCCATTGGCCATTTCCAAGGCTGTGAATTGTATTTCCTGTTTGGACACATAGGGAAATAAACCTTTTAATCTGCAAATCCCTTCCTCAGCACCAGTGCTCAAAAAGAAGTCCAAAGGGCTTGCACTTGAATAAAAGCATCTCTCAGTAAGCCCCCTTCCAATGTGCTGCTCCTCTGACAGTGCATCCTGCTGGCCCTTAAGGGATAATTCATGTGCAAGGCTCCCGATTTAATTAGAAGGCTTCCCATTTTCACACTACCAAAGGATTAAAATAGTTGGGGAAAAAAAAAAAAAAAAGAAGGCAAGCTGTGAGCCCTTGAGGCTTGACAAGCAGCATGAGGTGAAAGAGATACAGCCCAGGCAAGATGGAAAATTCCACCAGTTCTCAACAGCTCTGCCCTTAAACCTCAACTATTTTGCAGGCTGATCATTTAATCAGCTGCCCTCCCCCAGCTAATCTCAAGGCTCAAGAAGGGCTGAGGTTATCACCTCATTTCCGAAACTGCTCATGGAAGGAAACAGCTGGAGTTGTCCAGCTGTTCCCCCCAAATAAAGGAAATGAGCAGAGAGGAAATGCTGTGAGGAGGGGGAGGCTTTACAAGGTGCTGTGGGCAACTGCAGAGAAGAAGGCTCCTCCAAACAAAGCCTTTAGAGGAATATTCATTATAATGAGAGCTGTGGTGATACTGGAAGGATCTCTCCAAGCATGCCTACCATTTCGAAATGGAAGCCATCTCCTCATGTAATTGATTCACAGCAAGCCAGTGATCTTCTATCCCAATGACAGACTCCTAGCAGCCTGACTGGAGGAATATTTATTCTAATGGGAGCTGTGGTGATGCTGGAAGGATGTCTCCAAGCATGCCTACCATCTCAAAATGGAAGCCATCTCCTCATGTAATTGATTCACAGCAAGCCAGTGATCTTCTGTCCCCATGACAGACTCCCAGCAGCCTGACTGGAGGAAGGTCCTGGGAAGAGGCTGAACCATGCTCTCCTGAACAGCTGCCTCTGTACCAGGGCCCCTCCTGGTATTCAGGGAGCCCAGTCTTGGGATAACACCAGATTATGCATTCAAACATGCTGAGTCTGCTTCCATTTGCAAGAAGACAATGTAGAAGAGACTGCTATGAGTGGCAAAACGATCCCATCATGTATTGGGTGGTTGCTGGAAAAGGGCTGGGATACCATCAGGGTTAGCTCACTTGGTTTGCCACAAACTAATGATGTGCAGAGTTCTTTCCTATGGAAGCTTGGACCTGCAAGCAAATGGCTCATTGCTGAGATTCTCTTTTACTTCACCAGGAGATGGGGGGAGGAAAATGCATCATGTGTGATACAGATGCAAGGCTTTGCTGATGGAATTTGGGGCTGCTGCACAATCTTATACTGAAAGACACAGGCCCTGTCCATTTCAAACCAGCACCACAAGCTCCCCATAAACTGTGCTTAGTTATGGGTTTCATTCCTAACCTTCCTGAGAATGTCAAAACTGCCAGTCCACCTTGACTGGCTCACTAACAAATTGCAGGTGATTTACTATGTATCCAGAAAAACTAAAATCCATAGAATTGCCCCCTCCCACTTCCACCCCAGCACACTAATACAGCCTGGGGAGTATTCCCAAAAAATCTTGCCACCAGCTATTGTCTTTTTATCCTCTTGTTGGTGACTGTGACAACCAACCACCTGAGACAATAGAGCCTATATAATGGTATAGGCTACAGCCTGTTCTTTAAATTTCATGAAGCCACAAAGCCCTATTTCTCTACAAGGCAGCAGCTTTTGATGGTGTGCCAAGTAGTGACTGGAGCTGGTTGGAATTTTTCATTCAAAATTGGTTTTAGTCTGGTTTATTGAGGAAACCAAGGCATAAGAGATCCAGTTCTCCTTTTCCCCCTTTGCCACACCAGCCAAACCTGATTTCTGCTGCCCACTTTAAACCAAATTCAAGAGGTTTTTGGCCTCAAACTATACAGCTTGTACAGATTCAGAAAATAAAATCAGTGGCTGGGTATAGAAGAGAAACCCAGCTCATTGCTCTCATCGCATACTGGAGTAAAACTGCAACGTGACCATGGGACTTAGCAGTGACTTCTCGAGTGGAAATGTTCTTATAAATGCTTCCACTGGAAGAAAATCTTAGAAATGCACTTATCAACCCCCATCAGACAGTGCTGTTAGTCCTTGAGCCCTGCAGAACTCTGGGCATCACTTGTCTCTCAGCTTGGTGCACTGGGTTGCTTTGCAGAACTGTGATGTTAACCAAATACAGATTTTCACAGAACTATTTTTTTTGTAAAACTACTAGAACTACTCGCTCTTTTTTTTTGTTGGTGTTGTTTTGGTGTTGTTGTTTTTTCTTTTTTCTTTGTCTTTTTCTGTTTTAGGGCTGATGTTCTGGGGTTATTAGAGGAGCAAGTAGGCATCTTTCATTGAAAAGACCCAAGCAATTTCATATAATCCAGTCTGAGACTCGGACTTCCTGGCTTCTGCTCCTCTCCAGCACTCTGCTTGCCTACCCAAGAACCTACCTGCTCTCTTTCACAGATAAAGCTGTTTGCAGGAGGTCATGTTTTACACAGACTCATCTTCATCATGCATAAGAGGGCATGTGGATGATGTTGCCTTGAGGACTGTAGTTACCCTGAAAAAGTAAAACACATGAAACCAGTCCAGTGGGAAATCACCACCATCAACAGGCTGAAAGTGCTGTTTAGGTTCAGCTTCCAGCTGATTTTGACACAGTTCCAGTCTAGCCCCACCAGTGCTCCTTCTTGAAACCCCCCTGTACTTGTAGCCTGGCACACAACCATAGTGTTACCACTGAGGTGCCCATGCCAGTGATATGGCACTTCATACCATTGGCATGCTACCATTGTGGGAGCATGTCAGTGCTCCCAGACCCCTCCAAAGGACACGTCAGGATATTCCTGAAGGCATAAGGTATAAAGTACCTTGAGGCCATATTCCACGAATTATCACTTAGTTCAAATTGTTCAGTTCTTTCTAGATGGATGGAAGATCTAGTTTACACACAATTTCAACCTTGTGTTCCTTGTTGAGCTGCTTGCAGTCAGAAAAGGAGATGATCAAGGGCTTGTGAAGTGATGGGAGAGGGAGACTTCTGGCTTTGCATCAGTGTGGTTAACATCTCTTCCACACCATCTTCATGCATTGCTTGTGAATTCCTGCAGCCTTGGTACCACAGAGTGCTCCAAACACTACCAGGACAAGCAAGAGCAAATTCTGTAATAATTCACATGCTTCTCCACCCTTCATGGAAGCCACACGAGGAACCAAGGACACTGGGAAAGCAAACTATTAGCCACTGAGCTGGTGGCAGGACAGCCTGGCAGCTGACCCAGAGCTTCCACCTAACAGGGTGTCACCCAACACCCAGCTCTTAATCAGGACAAGATTCCTCTTGGTCACTGTTCCAGGGTGGTGGCAAGACACTGAGGACACAGAGGAGCAGGAAGAGAGGCAGAAGTGGCAGCTTAATCCTTCTGCTCTAAATCCTTACCCTACTTGTGGGGGATATGGTACCTGTCCCACCTCCAGGGGGACACTTAGTACTTTTACTAGACTCTCAGACAGACTTTCACTCTCTCCTGGCCCAACAACATAATCAGAAGAAAATAATTTCTTCAAGCTTTAAAAAGCATTTAAATTCAAACAAAGACCAAGCCTGAAGCACTTCATTCAGAAAGCAGATGTGTTCAAAGCTCTGAACATGCATCTAAATAGGGCTTAGAAAGTCCTGAAAGAAACAGATAACTACCTCTACAAAACTATTGTGCTCCAGAGAGAATTCACATCCATAAGAGCAGTGAATCTGCAGGGCCAAGCTGAACTACAGTTATTGTCATTCTTTAAAGACTATGAACCAACTGAATGAAATGACAGTTGACTCTTGAGAGAGAGTGTCTTGGAAAGCCTAAAAATGAAGCAGGGGGGGAAAGGAGTATTTTAGATTAATTTTGAAGGGCCACTTGATAAAGATGAGGCCAGGAGAAATAGAGTAAGAGACAACTTGGAAAAAATACTGTCGGGTGAAGAAAATGTGAATTTTATTAACTAAAGCTCATCTCCCCATGTAACCTTGGAACTGAAACAACACTGGAAACAAGAATGATGAGTCTGTATCGATCATAGGATTCATTATCATTTTTCAGAGTATGCATTTGAAAGATGCAATGTCTACAGGAGTGCTCCCTAATGTATAAAATTCACCAGCTGCCCCTCTCAATTAAATGTAGTTAATGAGATCTCTGCTCACCCTACAGAGAAGAGGGCAGTGTCACCATAGCTCACTGAAATGGGAGTTAAAACATGACTGGGATTTTAATTGGTTATTGTGAGTATATCACCAGGACATGTCTCCTATGGTCTCTCTGGTGTACATGAAGTTCATAAAATCCCATCAAGCATTTAAACAAAATTCAATAGATGCCCAGGGCCCTGGGCTTTAATATGTTGTTTCCTATGGTTTTTTGGTTGGACATTTTTTGGACGTCCTGTAGATGGGAACCAGAATATGGTGTGGTAATGTTATTTTAAGGATACAAGTTCTCTCTTAAGAGATGTGGAATAGTGGCCCACAGGTACATAACCCCACTTTTACATGGTCCCAAGGAAGGTGATCAGAAAACAAGTCAGACTGTGGAGGACAATTCCCCAGTGACCAGAGTGGAGTGGATAAGATATAAGATAGTGTACAGAAACAGGAGACCTTTTCTTTCCCTTTATTTCTAACACCTGGGGTGTGGATGTCATACACAGCAGATTACATCTATGCCTAAAAGCAATGGACCACTCAAGGGAAATTGCACTAATTAAGTATGCAGGCTGATTACTGTCTCATTTAGTTCCTGTCTATTCGGCCTTAGAAGAGGACACAAAGAAAGGATTGTGGAAACTTCAAGAAGTGAAGATGAGTTTCTCCCACAGTTTAGGATACTTACACATTGGGAAGTCTGGGGTCATTTTGGCTGATGTACTCCTGGCTTCATCTCAGAAGTCAGGACCTGCTCCTGTAAGTGATGTCCAAGAAGTCAGTCCAGAGTCAGGATCTCTGGGCAATGAGGAGTCAGTCCCTGCCAGCCAGCAAGCTGCTCCCTTTGCTGATTAGAAAAGCACCCACAGTTTGCCCCTGTGGTGCTAGCATCTGAATCCTGCAGTTTAGGTGGAATGCAGAATGTGGAAAGAGCTTTGGAAGCAAGAGAGGGAATCACATTTCTTCCCACACTGTATTTGGTTTGACTCAACCGACTACATATTTCTCCTGTGTCAACCATTTGAACATCAAAACAATGTCTACCACCTCCACATAGTCATCCACAACACCTAACAGCTGCTAAGAAGGCTCCTGTAGCATACCTGAGATTGGTTCCCAATGCAGCCTTATCCCAAGGGACAGGCTTCCAATACCAGCAGCACAAACCACAAGAGATACTGGATGTACAGGTGTGTGCAGCAGGCCCTAAAAGGTGGACCTGGGCAAAATTCTCACTGAAACACAGGCTGTGTGATAAAGAAGATAAAACACAGCTCTTACAGAGTAAATCCAGCTAGCTGCAGGCAAAACCATCCAGCTGAATCTTCAGCATTGCTCAGAAAAACTTCAGGAGCAGGTATCCAAACCCGGAATATTTGCCACTCCTCTTAAGCTATGCAAGCAACAGTCCCCAGGTGGTGGCACAGAGGGATGCTCAAAAGATGAAGTTAACTGGTGACACCCATTAATGCTGCATTTAATCACAAGCCCCTTTGGAGACTTGGATTCAGACACTTAATAAACTCAAAGTCAAGTGAGACTCAGAGATGAGTATCTGCCCCTCTGTTGTCTTGAAGCTGTCATTGATGTTCAAAACAGTACAATCAGAAACACTCAGCAGTCTGGCAAAAGAGCAGATTTTTCACCCTAGACTGAAAAAAAACCCCAAGGGAGTCAGAAAAAGCACCACTGGTCAGAAATGAGCCACATTAGCAGTGCTGTCAGTGGGAAAAGCCCACCTCATACCTGGTCTGGCAGCACTTGCCTCTAGCCTGCCACTTTTGCTTTAGAACTGTTGAGATAATCCTAAACTATGACCAAAAAAAACCCCAAAACCCTTCAAGAAGGAGAAGTGTAAAGAATCTTTTGGTGAATAATAGCTCCATGCAAACTCTGATTCCATGTCTGTTGAAGCAACAGATTATGGCAAGGGGAAAAGGAACTAGCAAAACAAGAGAAGGGAAATAAATAGTCCCATCTCACTCAACACCACCTGAGACCATAACAGAAGGGAAAAGGGTTCTCCTAAGCTTGGTATATCCCTCTCTAGTGGGAAGGTCACAGGACAGCTTTTATAAGTTACTGACCTGGATACCTTCCTGCTCTTTCAGATCAACTCTTTCCACACAGTGTTAATAGACACCACAGCTCATAGCTGACTTCAACCACCAAGTCAATGTCAAGGCAGTAGGAAAGCAGTTAACACTTAAAAGTAAATTAAAAACCAAGCAAACAATCATCTTAGCATTTTCAGAAGCTTCCTTGACTTGAGAGGGGAAAGGTTAAATGAGAAGGTTCACTGATGAAGAAAACCTCCTGTCAAACACAACCCAAAGGATTATTTCGCCATCAATGGGTGGATTTTCTTGTAATCTGAATTAAAACCCACTGCTGGATTTCCAAGCACACAGGCATTATCACTGAGTGGGGCTAGCTGCAGCAGGGACCACAGGAATGGGAAAACAAGACTTTCAATATGAGGCTTATTCTATTCAATTAATTCACTTTATGGAAGACAAGTTTTAGAGGTGACATAATTGCTGAATATAGGGATTTGCTCACAGAAAAGCATTTAATGGGTGGTGGCAGCAGCAAGAAGGCGTTGCAGTCCTTCTGACAGAGACATAATGTGAGCCAATAGCTGGAAGTTCAACAAGACAAATTCTGTCTTATTTAAAGACATTTAATTATTATTTATTATAATTAATTCTTATTTAATTCTATCTTATTTATTAAGATGCTATTTCTAGGCAGCTAGAACTACAGCAGCCTAGCTATGGAAGTTGTCACCACCTTTTCGGAGACTGGCTATCTTTTAAAATCACATTTAACTGTCCAGTTCTGGGGGAGAAGTTGCAAAGGGTGTGATCAAGCTGGCTTCTTCCCTTTTGAAGGCAAGATATTTCTGTGGTGGAGAGGCAGTGAAATTTTAAATAGGGCTGCTGGTGGAGAAGCTTAGAAGAGCTGGTTTGAGTGTCAGCAAGTGGTTCAGGCATCATGTAAATAGCCAGGGTCCAGTGGCACCTCCAGCTACCCTTACACACACGAGAGAGAAGACCAACAGCTTCGTGCCACACATGTCTAGAAGGGTATTATGATCAATTAAGAACAACTTGCAGGGATCACATATCATCCTCTGAAGCATTTGGCAGTGGCTGGAGAGAGCACACCAGGATAGACAGCCCACTGGGCAGACAGTCTGGCAGCTGCTGTGTCTTTGGCACAGGGTGTCCTTGGAGGTCTCCTGTGCTCATATCAACCAGAGCTGACCTTACTTAATTTATGAGCTCTTCTGAGATCACAGACTCATGTATTATGGCTCCAGGCTCTATTGAAATGAACTTCATTGAAATAAATTCCAGCTGCTTGGAAAGAGTTGGAGAAATGACAAAAAGGTGGCAAAACTTCCTTATTCCCTAACTTAGGGAGAGCAGAAAAAAAGAAACCGTTTACAGGAGACCAAACAAAATTCATCTGGCTCAACTGAAGGGACAGAAGGAAAAGATCTGGTCAAAGAACAAGAGATTTTGATGAAGTGGGAGGGTTCTGAATGCTGAGGCAGCACCCAGGCCTAGGCAACATGCAGAGCCAATGGGCCTAGGGCACAGAGTCGTGGGACAAAGGGTCAGGAGGGCACTTGATAAAGCTGACTGAAAGTGGGATGCATTTGAATAAATCAAATTCATGTGCAAAGGGGTCTTGAGAGTTTGGCCCTTTCCTGTTTTGTCTGTTCCCTGGCCTTTGGTCTGCTGTGCTTCCTTCCTCAGGATGCCTGTGGGCTGTTAATGGAGAATATTAGGGAGCAGCACCAGGATGTACCTCATTCTGCCTGTTACTGCCAGCAGCCTACACGATGGTTATTGTCCTGGTTGGTAGATGCTCATTTTATCTATGCTTGGTTCCTGAGGAATTTCAAAAGGATGAAATTTCTGACCAAGTTGGGTGTTCTCATCCAGCCCCAGCTAATCAGAAATGTAATCTGCTTAAGGATCTTAGAAGGAAAGTTTGATTTTTCCACTCTTTAATGGGCCAGCAGATAGAAGAATAGACCTAGACCCTACCAGAAGAGCAGAATCACCCTCCTTGGTTGTAGGGTTGCCAGGAAAAGTGCAGGTTCCAGATCTCAGTTACTCAGAAAGCTACTGTAATGCACAGCTGGGAAGAAACAGAATAGAACCTCTCAAGAGTCAGGGATTTGATCAGTACTTATGTGACCTCATCCCCACCCATTTCCTTGCAATGAATTCTCATGGTTTTCTAACAGATTTCTCCAGTCTTAAGCTGTATGGCCAACAACCTGCTTTCAGCAAGGAATTCTGGAGGTTCCTCAACACTGTCCCTTGATAGCATTTGAAATAGTCTCTCCTGGCTGGTGTCAGGCATTACAGCCAACACAACTGATATTTCACCTGATGCTCCCAGATCCAGTGCAAAAATCAAACAACACGACTCACCCTTGCAGTCTGGGATCTGTTAGTTTCATTGAAGTAAAACCACCACATCTCCAGTGTAGTCAGCATTGCTAGGTGATTCCACAAAACAGGGAAGATCTGCAGATCTTCAGCAGTGACACAGCACGCATTGCCACCGTGGGAAGGATGCAACACCCCAGTAAGAACAGATTCTGCTGAGCAAGATGAGAACATTCCATCAGCAGCCACTTCACTTAATGCCACCTCTGTGGCAGGGGTTCCCAAATGGGGAGTACTGTAGCTAAAAGCTATTAGGCTTCTCCCTCGTGCTAGCAGCAACCACTTTTGGCAAGGTCTGTTAAATGGATTAAATTGCAGTGTTCCAGAAATAAGGCCTGGGGAACAGATCCTTCAGCTCACAAACATTAAACCATGGAGATGGACTGGTGACAAAGAGGGTGGAGTGGAGAGAGAAGTTTCCACAGACCATTTTTTTTCTCCCCCAGCATCACCACAGATGTGGTCTACGTTTGCAATGAGTACAGCCCAAGAGACCATCCAGATCTTACTCAAGAGATGAAACTTGAAAGAATCACCTACTTTTGAGATGAATCAAAGGCCAGAGAAACTGCATGTTCTAAGGGTAAGGAGCTGCCTGTGTTCAGATTCCATGGGCAAAGCACAGAGAAACAGATGGCCTTGGGGTAGTAGTTCTAGTATATAACCAACATCTCCGTGCATCAGTCACTGAAGGGCTCAGCTCCCATTTTCAGTGAGGCACTCTGGGTACAGTCCTAAAGTCAAGAGAGAAGACACATATTTTGGGGAGCTCTTGGCTTTTGAAAGAAGGTTCTTAAATGGTTCTTTGAATGGCTCACTCCTTTCTCACCCCTACCTCTACCATCACTGAAGCCAGACCATAAGGAAGTCATGGGGGTTTACCAATTTTCACAGAAACTCTTTCAGCATAGAAGAAAAGGACTCCTCCTCATTTAGCTAAATTCAAAGGGTTGCTGAAGACCAAATACCACCATATATCAGGATAGGTCAGAACTGGAGAAGCGAAATATTATTAAAAAATAAAAATTAAAAAAAACCAACAGGCTTAACGCAGGTCACAGGGTGTTTGTACTGTACAGTTCTTCTAAAAATTCAACTTTTATATACATAGTTAATGGAAAGACTTTTGAAAAAATATTTTTCTGAGTTTGATAGACTTGTAGATTTATAATTTCTTTAAAATTCCACAAAAGACATTACAGAAAAGCAGTAATACAAATTACAAATTCACTAACACATTACTCTGGTAAAATACATTCATTTAGGGGACACC
>JANHGL010018177.1:0-44334 GCA_024611195.1 Ceyx melanurus
TCTGTCTTTCCTGAACTGGGGTGTCCAAAACTGGACACAGTATTCCAGGTGGGGTCTCACCAGTGCAGAGTAGAGGGGTAGAAGCACCTCCCTTGCCCTGCTGGCCACACTTCTCCTAATGCATCCCAGGATGCCATTGGCCTGTTTGGCAGCAAACAGGCTTGTTTTATGCACAACATTATGATCTCAACAAGCTTAAATGTCATTGCAGTCTGAACACCAATCCTCTCTGACTACCAGCATCTGGAGATATTGATGACAGCTGGAGTCCACTGTACTTGGCACTAACAGAAGGAGGGCCTTCCCACGGGGCATATGAGAAGATACACATCAGAGTCTCTTGGACTGAGTGCTACTTTCACTCTCAGGGTAAAACTAAAATGCAACAAATGACTCAAGGAGCAGAAGATACCATATTGTGAAGCAATCTGGCCATGTGTATGTCAAGTTTTGTGAAGGTTTAGTACATACCATTTACATCAACAGTTGCATGGCTACTAAATACAAGGTAAGTGATTCTATTGAGAACATGCAGCTTCTCTCAGGATGCACTGAGATAACTCTATACTAAACACATCCCCCTTCTCTCCCTTGCATTTGGCAGGTGTGATGCAAAATACCAACCCCACACTTTGCGGGGTGTAAAGTTTAGGTTTAGCTGGTTTAGGGGTGAGGTTCCTTTGTTTTGGTTCAAACACAGTTTTCTTTCTCTGGTAAAAATAGAGTATTAAGTACACTCCAAGGCCCCATATAATTTACTTTAAGATCTTAAAAAGGCCTCTTAAGTTGAAAAATAAAACAGTAGAGGCATGAGTTTGCCAAAAGTCAAGGTAGAAGGAAAAAAAAATAAATAAATGCTCTTTGAAGGAACAAAGGATCTTTTGAATTGCAGCATAAATTCCACTGTGTTCCTAGTTAAATGTTGATTAAATACTAACCTGTAAAGTACTTGCTATACTCTTGTTCTATTTTTTGAGCTGTCTCAAACTGTTCTTTGGAATGTTTTTGTGTAACTTTGTCCCTCAGGAAGATTGGGTCTTTTTGCTCTCTGCAAAAGAAAAAAAAAAGAGAAAGAAGAAAAGAAAAAAAACCTTGTGTAAGAGTAATTTTGAATTTGTTTTTAATAGACCTGAAATCATTCATTAGCCTTTCACATTCAGACAACTGGATGTAATTTTCAAGCACAATCCTGTGCAGAGAGTGCCATCTACTGTGTTTCAGCAGCATCAGCATAGTTATCAAGACCTCCTCAGTGCTAAGCAATTTATTTGCTATCAGACCAGGACAGTACTCTTTTCATGTCTCAGATACAGGAGGTGGTTGAGGAAGAAAGTAACTTTTTCCAGTTTATAGGCATTGGATCATCATCTCATACACATACACTTCAGTATTCCCTACAGAAAGCTGGGGTCAAGTGTTGCTCTTTTAAGGGTTTGAATTATTCACCACTGAGCAAATAAAATATTTCTGTGCCATACTGTATGACACTTTTTTTTGAGATTACAGGTTTTTTATTATAAAAGCTGTTGGAAATAAAATAAGAAAAAAAAAAAGTTAAAATGGTAAAAGAGTATTTTTAATCCGATCAAGGCTTATAACACTGTCATCCAAATCTGACTAGAGTTCCTCAGTAGGGCATTCTGTTTAAAGGAAGAGAATTTATTCTGTTTAAAGGAAGCATATTTTATAATCAGCTATTAAGGTGATACAGAAAGGTAGCAAAATAATATGAACACAGTTTCTTATAGCAGTGGGAAGCACAATTTTATTTTATAAACAAAAAAACATCAAAAGCTGTTTGGAAAAAACTGAGGTATTCGTAACAGACAATGTGCCAATGTCTCTTACTTTGAGGACTGCTAGAAATTCTTGCTTGTCTATTTCAATTGCTCTCTATCAATTGCCAATAAAAGGAAATAGCTGTAATGGTCATCATTCCATTTCCAAAGGGGCTCAAGCCCTGACAGGTCTATTTATCATTCAAGTACACATCCTACAGTGGTAATGAAATACACACTGGTTTACATCTTGCTTTTACTTAAATATGGTAATAACTTATATTGTTTTATTAAATAGATAACCAGTTACCACTGCATCCACACATCTGGCCTCACTGAGAAGATGAACAGCAGCTCTTTTTCACTGCCAACACTTAATCCTCAACAGATCCCACCTGTATCTGTCTTGCAGTTTAATACAAAGGTGAGCAGGAAAGAACTGAGTGCTTCCTGGAGTACATACAGTTTAGTCTGAATTGTCTGATTTCTTTCCAAAATCCACTTCATTGTCATGCAATCAAAATGAAGTTAAGACTATTTACCTCACAGTGGTTTTTACGAGGATTAATTTCCACATTTTGCAAACATTTAAAATGACTGGGATGAAAGAAATATTCAAGGTAACAAGCTGGTTTTAAGCTGAAGCAACCAACCCTGGGCTATACCCCCCACACTTACTTGATTTGTTTAGCGTTTTTGTAGCGGATGAAAATGACAATAGGGTAGATGTGGACACTGTGGAGCCGTTCAATGGCATGGGGAGCAATGTCCAGCAGACAGTGACAGTCCTAAAATCAAATGTAAATGCAAACCAGTCCTTCAGTTAGAGCACAAGCACAGTACTAATCCCCCATTTCCTCCCCTACTTCAATCGTAGCAACAACAGAATTTTGCTACACGTTTAGCATTCTGGGGCTACTGAGCAATTTGTACTCAAAGGATTTCTAACAAAAGGCAGAAGATGACAAGCAGCAAGCAATTCCTTTCATAGTACCAAAAGCATGCACTGATAGAAAGAAAAGTATTTTAAAAACCAAATTAAATGAAAATTCTGATTGCAATACATTTTTTTCCACATTTAAATATTCACATTCTCTTTCAGAAGTCATAAGCAAACACAAGTACTAAAGTAGTAAGACTTCGTGTGATTTGACAGAAAAGTGTATAAAATACACAGATTTTAATTAACATCTGTCTCCAGGACTGTTGGGATGTTTATGTTCTACATGACTGCATTAAGTCGTTGAAAAAAACCCTAAATTCTCATTTGGTGGGGTTAGGCATAGAATCTCTTGAATCTAAGAAAATAACTTTTAACTTCATAATACTGTAATAGAATAGGAATTTTCCTAGTTTCTACAAAGGCAACTTTGCAGAAAATAATCTTTAAACAGTTATATACCAAAGTGAGATCACTTACATTTTACTCAGCAGCCTGGGGAACAACTCCCCGAAAGCCTTAAAGGAGGACAATGCCAACAAAATGCCAACAAAATCTCCAACCTCCCACAAGGTAGTATGACCACAGAGTGCAAACTGTACAAAGAACTTTACAAAGAGCATTCCAAGGGACTCACCTTTTCTGTTATCTCTTTGATTGAGGCTACAGTTGTCACATCAAAATGCCCACTCCTGCGTTTGTAATCGATGAACAGACAATCCTTCACGCCCCGTTCAATGGCTTGCTGGGAAGCTTTCATAACCTCTGTTTCACAGAACCAGAAGAGATCCAGTCTCATTACTATTCCTTAGGCACAGAACAGGGCTAAGGAAACAGTGTGTGTCAATACAGACTCTCGGGAGCTTTCCCCCATATTTCTGGAACATTTAGGTTGCTCCTACAGAAGTTACCATCATGTATTCGAAACAAAAGTAAATTGGTTCTATTTGCATACTTACCAAGAGGACACCTGCAAAATTTTCCAGGAGATTCTTTGACCAACATGTCTTTCACAGCATCAAGTAAAGGTCCTAGAATAAGGACAGGCCTAGGAGAGGTACAGTCCACTTTCTGTACACGCTGATAGGCCAAACTTGAAGAATCTACACACAAAAAAGATTTACTTATTAAAGTAGAAATTCTTTTGCTGGCAGTCCTCATAAAAGAAGCAGAGACCTAACAGTGACATGAAAACTATTCCCTTGCAAGGTACAAGGGCCATGGTAAATTGTAAAAAATGCCCACTAGCCCTTATTGCACTTTTCTCCACTGTACAGCTAAAACATGGTATTCTAAATTAACCTGGTGCTTCTCCCTGCCCCATCCTCACCCAAACTTCACAATCCATCATTCTTTGCTTCCTGAAAGTGTGAAGAAGACAGGATCATAGAATCATAGAATGGTTAGGGCTGGAAGGGCCCTCCAAAGGTCTAGTCCAGCCCCCCTGCAGTGAGCAGGGACACCCTCAACTAGACCAGGCTGCTCAGAGCCTTGGCCAACCTCACCTGGAATAGCTCCAGGATATTTGCTTTCTCTGGTGAAAAAACCTTAGTAAGTAGGAAAAGCAATCCCCTCCCAAGCATAACACAAGTACTTACCATCCAAGAAAGGAATTGAGTCTGTACTGATTGTATCAAGAGCCAGTAAATCCTTTCCATCTTTGGAACCACTTCGTTTGTGTTTATGCTTTCTTCTGAAGAATGACCTTCGTGCTGCTGCTGACAATGTCTTAGATGAGCTGTTTTCATCTTTAGCTTCAGACATGCTGTGTCTCCTGTAGAATTCCTGATCCATCCTGTTATGAGACAAACTAAATGGTTGGTATATAAAGTTATATTTTCATTATTTTTTCAACAAACAATATGACTGCGGCTTCTGGAACACACTGAAAATGCTCATCTCAAGCCTTAGCCTGAGTGTCTTCACCACAGAAATTTAAACAGAAATAAACATTAGCATAAATCAAACAATAAGCATCTGAAAACCTCACACTGCCATCATTTCCTCAGGATTCTTCTCAATAGCAGCATGGCACAGAGGGTGACTGCTCTGACAGGCAGGGCAAAATTCTCCAAGGCAGAGGGAGCAACGTGCACCTACTTGCTAGTAAAGTCAGCCTGGCACAGAAGGGAAGATCCTGTTCTTTCTATCAAGCTGCATGTTATATTCATCCTTACAAATAACTTAATAGCAACCCAAAGGAACAGTTTTGTTTTATGCAGCTTTACATGACTGCAAATATTTTGGCCACATAACACACGTAACACGTAGTTGGTTTCACTATCCATCTTCCAGGAACAAGCCTATCAACACTGTGTATGGGTCTCTATTTAGATATTCTCCTTCCACACATGTGATTTCAATAAAAATGTACAGATTTCTTCCCTGCATATTCCCTCTCTAACCAACATGCTGAAATAGTGGAGGATACACAGTTACTGTCCAAAGACAGCTAAAGATGCTTCCCAAGAACAGCTGTGATATCCTTAGTTTCAAGGGCATTTTCACTGTGGTTACTCTCACTTTTGTTACTGAGTTTTCTATCACAACACTGGTCTATGGTATCATTTCCATGTCTAGTTCACTATTTAAAAGAAACTTGAGAGAGCAATATATTAATTGTGTGTTATTAAAGCACACCATCTCTAAAATGAAGTGTCTAGTAACAGTTAGTGTCTCCCTGAAAGAATAGAAACAGACTTAGTGAGGACTTCTAAAGACTGTAAGTTGAAGGCTGTAACTGAGGTTACTCACATATATTTACTTGGAATCTGTCCTCTTTCCAGCTTCTGAGCATTCTCATCCAGCTGCCAAGCCATCCAGCAACCAAAGTTACCCTGTGGTAGAGTGTCATCAACATACAAAATATCATCCTTCTTAAAGCTTAGGTCCTGCTCTACCTCTGCCAGACGGTCATAAAGTGCTCTGGAAAGGAAGACAAATAGGCTCTGTAACTGATCTCCATCAACTCAAGGGAAGGACATGCATAGTTATTCTGAAAAAAAAAAGCTCACACATCAGTGGCACATTTTGCATTTCAAGAGCACACAAGTTTACAGTGAAATCCAGACTACAGGTTGTGTACTCAGTGTCAGAGACTAGCTGGGATAAATTAGTGAACTTTTAATTCAAAAAAATGTGGTAAAACATGCACTGCCTCCCTCATGATGGTCAGCATATTGTTTTAACAGCCTTATGCTATCAGAAACAGTCATAATCAAATACCTGATGTAGAATCCATCGCCAGGAAGCTCTTTTATCTTATTAAACTCTTCTATTCTGTATTGAGTCTTAATTTTGATGTTTTCTCCAGGCTTCAGCATTTCCAGATAAGCTTCCTCAGCTGTTTTATTTCTCATATCAATGGACCCATACTGTAAAACAAGAAACATACACATTCATGCCTAACTTAACAGGCAATAGAATTAGGTGAGGTTGAAAAACATGCAAAATGAATTTGGTTTTCTCCACTGGCAGGCTCTATAGGCAAGAAAACCTTGCCACTTCAGTACAGTTTGAACCTTCAGATGCCTAGCAGGAGATTGAGACATGAGAGTGGAAAACAAAACACTCAAGTGAACGCAGCAGACATGCACCATGAGAGTCTGCATTTCTTTAAACATTTTTAAAATGTAAGTTCCTCATCATTCTTCCCTGGGCTCTGTGGCAGGAGCTCAAAGATTCACAGAACACCTCCCACTGTGAGACAGAACGAGTCTTTGTACAACTCCCTCTTTGTACCATCCTAGACATTTTATCAGTATGCTGCAGACTTTTCTGAATAGCTTACCTCCAGTATCATGTCACCCAAGACTAGTCCATCGGGTCCTTTTGCTGGGCTATCATCATCTACATCTGCAACAAATATTCCATAGAGATTTCCACCACATATCTGGATCCCAAGATCCACTTGGGATTTTTTAACAACAACAGTTCTAGGTTCAGGAGTCCTTTTGTTTGTGTCCACAGGGCCCCTTTTGACAGGGAGAAATAACACAGGTACTTCAATTCTAAAACTTGCATTTCAGACAATCAATCATCCACCCAAAGAATATATATTCACATAATTATTCTTTAAAATAGGTCTTGTATGGATACAGTCTTACAAGACAAACATCATATTCCTTGCATAACTTCTTAACTAAAGCAACCTTGTACTAAACAACTCCATGCAGCTCTTGTCTTTCCAAACAGTATGAAAACATGGATTTAGCCTCAAGCCCGCTTAACTTGTCTGCTGACATTTCAAGCAGAAGCAGCATGCACAGAAGTACACTTTGTCAATACCCTTCCCATCTACCCTGGCCATCCCTTTTTTGCTTAAGGCAAAAATTTTCCTCTCTACCTTAAGGAATTGCGGGGACTTGTAGTTGGGGTGGTTTGTTTGGATGGTGGTGTCATTGTTCCTTCATCCTGTTCACTCACAGTGTCGATTACGGAATGATTGTCAGGCGTTGCAGCTCCACTGCCTTGAGGGGTGGAATGATTACTCACGGGTTCTAGGCGAGAACTAAGAGAAAAAGAAAGTAAAATCAAAGACTGGGGGCTTAATGTTTCACTGATAAATATTTTCCATGCAGCCAGTTTATAATCTGGCTGCAAATTAAGTAAAATGTAAGGAAGGAAAGCCCCAACCAGCATGCAAATAACATATATTCACCATAACTCTAAGAGAAAGGTAAAGCTCAGTTTTCATGTGTGATCATGTATCAAAATGGATAGTTAATTTCACTAGGTGCTACACCTTGTATCATTAGTTTTAGAAAATCCAATTATAAAAAAAAATTAAACCCATTTAAAGTACTAGAATTTAATAGTCTTAGAAAGAATTGATCTTCACTTTTAATGTATCTAAAGATTATGCCCAAATAAGAAATATAGTAGGTTCATCAAACATTTTTCTTTTCATTTTGACAAACATGTATGTGAACACGTTAGCTCACTAAGCAATAACACCTATCAGCACAGATGTGCTGATGTTTGCAAACACATTACCTGCACAGAACTTATCCACTAGCTCAATAACTGAAGAGACCAGAGATGTCTTTCAGTCTAGCCAGCCTTACCTTGATCGTGAATGATTACCGAGCTGATACATATGGGGGTTATACTGAGCCAGAATAGTGATGTTGTCACACTGCTGTCCAATGATTAGTCGAGCCTGTTGCTCTGTAGCATTTCTCAAATTTATGCCATTAAACTACAGAAAAAAAATGCACAAATCAGGATGTCAAGTTCCCAGGTAGAAAGTAGCAAAATCATTCCTTCATTCTCCTAAGCAGTTTAATGTCTAAGTGCTGACAAATTTTCACAGAGGTAACAGGAGGATGCAAATGCTGCCACCCAATGATTCCTGGGGTTTACTCTTTGGAATGGAATCACTGTAATTTTCAAGTATTTGGTAACCTGACAATGACTTCCAAAATCTTTTTACTGTTAAAAGGCATATGTATTCTGAGCCATATCATGATTTGGTATCAGTGATTAAATACAAGTTCATTCAGATCACTGATAAATAAATTCAGGATTTAAAGATAAATTCAGCTCTGTGATCCATTCATCATCTGCACACTGTGCAACAGCAGATGCCTTAACAGGCACGAGCATGAACAGATCTAACATTTACAAAGCAGCTCTGTGCTTTACAAAATGCTCCTCCACACTTTCTCTATTACTGTAGGCAAGACAGGCTTTAGATTAGTGACAGGCATATCAGAGTATTTCTAAAGCAGGTATCTCAGGCGAGGATGTGGCACAGCAACAGCAGCATGAAACTTGGTACAAGCCAACTGCTTGAGCAGTTACTCATCTTATTAGAGAAAGTATGGTGTTGGGACTACAGTATCAAAACTAATAGTTCAAAATTTAATTATATCTGTATAAACTGCAATGCAGTTCCAGCATGAAAAGTCATTATTTTACTATAAAGCCTGACAAAAAGTCACAATTACTGGGACATTACAACACAGGCTACCCTTTGCTACATCTCTCAGCACACAAACTTTCACAAGATACTCTTTTGGGGAAGGCAGTTACTGCTGGAGTCATGATTAATTAAGCCATAGGAATAGTAAGCAAACAATTACCTCTAGTAACTGATCACCATACTCAAGGCCAGCTTGATGGGCAATGCTCCCACCTGTTACTTTAGAGACAAATATTCCACCATTTTCTCCGCTCACAATGGAGATCCCTAGTGGCTCAGAACCCTTCTGCACTTTAACATGGCGTGGCTCTTCCATGTAGGGCCTTTTAGAGGAGATAGTTAAAACTGATTTGGACCAAAATTGCACTTGAACCATCACAATGTCAAAGTTACATGCAACACTTTTTCTGAACTGTAATAATCTATTTAAACAGTAACTTTAAAAGAAATGTACTGTCAACTGTCTTCAATGCATTCCTTTAATACCATGCAATGTACAGTGGCAGAAGCAAATGTATATCAGGTACATGATTGAGCTAAAACATATGATAAATATGAATTATAAACAGCATGGTGGTGAAGTTGGTAGGAAAGAAGCTTCCAGATGCATATTCTATAAAAGTAACTGAACCACTGTATAGAATATGTCATTCACAAACCATATTCCAGAAAGGTAAGTTACAAATACAAATGCTGGGAGTCTTTATTGACAGTGAAAATAAACTTCACAAATAATAAGGTAGGAAACCAAAGGACAACAATGCACAAATACCAGCTTTCATATCTGTATGCAGGGAAACAGAAATTAGTAATGAAAATTAAGCAGTTGCAAACTCAAGCCATTAAGACAGCAGTTTGCATGGTAGCATTACAATTACCATGCAAATTCTTCTCAGGGCAATTATCCAAACATGTAAAATAGCACAAAGTGCCCAATGCTGCTCGAGAACGACAACCTTATATCAGGCCAACCTCAAACTCCTTAGTGATGAGAACCTAGGCCTAGGAGCCACAGGGATTCTCAGAAAAGACCTATTACGGAACAGAGATCTGAAAGACGTAGAAGATTTGAGAAGAAAACACTTAGAGACACACAGTAGTAAGACACTAGTAAGTATAACAAGAAGAAAAGTGTGACACGTTCCCCTTTCCTCCCCCCACAGTTAGGGTGTGCACACTTGTCCCAACAGGGCTGGTCCCATCAGGGTGTGCGTTAAACAGCAGCCTCCTCAAAGTGCTGGTTCATATACTAGGAATTTCGTAACGTGTACCCAGCAAAAGGCAGCACCAGATATTACCACTGGAGCTTGTTTTGTATGAAATAACTTGGGTACCAGGTGTGGTGTAGTTCTTTGTTGTTGTTTTTTTAAATAGAATTATACATTTGACATGCATTCATTTGTATGTTTTCTTTCCTCACTTTACTATATCATACATAAATTATCTAACTTGTGTCAACTGCTTCAACTTTTTTAATGGTGCTGTTCAGAGCCCAGAGGAGTTACCTGGCCATGATGTTACATGAAAATTCTCAAGATTTAATAGATTTTGTCAAGGCATACTACCTCATTAAATAGAAAAATTAGATCTTTCTGAACATTATTTATTGTACCTTGTATTGCCAGACAATAAAACCCATACAAATTGCACAGGATTGTATCTTAGAATTCTAGGAAATACAAAATGAAAGATCTCTAATAATGCACGTAGCAGAGAATCAATAAAGTAAAACAGAATTGTAACGTTTAGAAGGTGTCTTAATAGCTAAGCAGTGTTCTTTAAATCAAGTACATTCTTCTATAATAGTCAGACTGCCTGTTAGAATCACTAATCACTAAAAAAAAATCTGATCTGATTTTTTAATTTTCATTTAGATGAAAATGAATATAATAAACATAAGCATTTATTTATTTAGTTTTCATCTGTATGATCATAATTATAATTATTATCTGGGGACAAGCCAAGTGAGCTACATGCATTTTGGGGAGAACAGAAAGAACATTAAGACTAATAGCCATTTAAAATGCTACCTAGGCATCTTTTTTAGAGTATTCTTAAATTAGCTACTTCCCTAAATTACAAACTGTGTTCCTAGTCTTTTGCTTTGCTTCTTTTAAAAGCAAACCAAAACTTACAATTCTATTCTAAAAAGTCAACTCGGACTACTCTCTATACATATGCACAGCAAGAGTGAAGGGGTTGGAGTCTGTACTTCAATAATCTGATCAACATGAACAGAAATGGTTACTTCCAAGAGATCAGAACACATCTTGTGTTCTTGTGTTCAGAGATAGGAAGTTACAGGCTGTTAAAATTCCCTCTTTCAGCTGAACGTTGTACATCATCAGTCACGTGAAATGGAAAAGAAAAGTCTGACTTGGAATTTGCAAGTGGCAGTTAGAGGAACATTTATATGACAAGACAAATCCAGTACATGTAGTAGAAGTCACACTGAAGTAAGAAAGAATGAAAATTTACAAAAAGTCTCTTGACATTCCCTGTCACACTGTCATTTGTACACAATATACATTCTAAAGTGACTACAATAGTTTAGTTACTGGTTCTTTAAACAAGACAAAAGTTTCATATAAAGTTTTATAAACAACTTTTTATTACTACCAGAATGCTTAGAATACAGAATATCCTTAGTACTGTTTCATCCACATTTTTATGGTCAGTCCTTTTACATAAATCAAGCAATACAAAGGAGTCTTGAAATCCACATAAAAGCAATCTATTCCAACACATCACACCCCTTCACACTGCCAGAATGGCATTCAGCTGCCTTACTGGAAATAAAAGCCTGATTCAGACTTTGGTCTTACTGATCAATGGCTTGAATTCATACCAACTTTTTCATATATTCAGTCTAGCCAGGTCATGATAAAATGAAATCAGATGTCCAAGACTAATACCATAGGCAATGTATCTTGAAAATATTCATCACAAGATATTAGAAAGCTGTTCAAACACAAGAGCTCCTGTTTCTAAGAAAGCTACCTTATCAGGTTCAATTCTGCTAGCAGCTACACATCCACTTAAGGCTATTGCTGGCAGTGGCCCAAGTACAGCCAAAGGCATCAGACCCAACAGTAGTTGCATCTGTACATATGGACACTTTCTTGCACAGCTATGCCCTCCATTTGTCATGTTATCTGGCTAAATTGAATCAAGGCACAGTGGTTAGAGAACATATTCTATAATATTAAGGCATCTGATAGTTAGCCATCAGATATTACTAGCACTTAATTTTATTTTGTTTTCCAGAGTACAGAATCTGAGGTAGTTTAGCTAAAGGTCCACCTTCCAGTTTGGACCACTCTTATTTAGTGTGGCCATTCAATTAAGATGGAAGAAATAAAACCCTTCAGAAAATCCCAAATTTTCTAAAGAATCTACTCTTCATTTTTGAAGAGGAAATCCATGCAGAGATCTCTTGCACACTTTGTAAAGAAAATAAAACCATGGAGTAAGAGGGCCCGAGGTGCTCCTCTGTGCATATCTACCATTTACATTGTATGTTCACATTCCCTCAGCCCAATAAACTGACATACAACATTTCCTCAGATACATTAGGATTAAAAGCAAATAACACGGGGACCTTACCTATCTTTTCTACGTTCTCCGACAGACACTGGGCTAATGGAAATCCTAGGCAGTGTAGAAAGGGAGTTCTGAGACTGGCTGCTGGCAAAGGAAGATGTCTCCAAGTTAAGAGGTGACTGTGGAGGAGTTATCAAGCTGGGACTGCTACATTCAGAGTGTGACAAGGATCCTATGGAAAATGAACAGGTAAGTTTCAGTATCCTGCATGTCACAGTTTGGAGATGTTCACAGGTACACATCTGAGACAGGATCAGACTGTTGTCTGGCACTCCACTGACCATGTAAGGAGCTTAGGGAGACCAGGTAACCCATTTCAGACAGTGCAGCCTTCCTGTTCTTAATGGCTAGATGTCAAATCTCTGCTCTCTAAGCATGCATACAACTGCTGCCATTCAAAACAAGGAGAGGAGCTTACAGACAAGCTACACTGTGAGCATGTCTGAAAACAGCAATGAAAGGGGAAGAAAAATAATAAAAAATGGAAAAGGAGAATTGAAGTAAAAACACTAAAGATTATTTGGAAGTAAAGCATTTATGTACAACCCTTTTGTTAGGGTAAGAGATACGTTATGAAACACCTGCAAACAGCAAAAAAATCCCAGTATCAATCATTTGAGCAATGATGGCAGTGAAGGGTTGCTGTTTACTGTCAAACTCTGAATTATACAGCTCTACAGCACTCCCAACTGCTATTTCTATCATGTCTAAATATCTTACACCAAGCAATTTTGAGTAAAATACTGACATATTTTCACTGCATTTCAAAATAGAATTTGCAGTCAGTGATACAATAATATACCAAATAATATACTTAATGAACAAAAAAAAAAATGCAGGATATCTCACTGTTAGAACTTGTAAAGGAAATCTGGAACTGTAAAATATACAGGAATACTTATTTTCACTTTCTTTTGATGCATTTTTTTTTATTAGTGTGTCAAAATCAACTTCTATTAGAAAGTTTCCTTTTTTTTAACCTTTCTGTGTCAAAAAAAACAAGTTTTGTAACATCATCAAAAATGCCATATTTAGATTTTGATGCACCCGATTTTACACCTGCAAAGGCTTTGGATTAATAACACTGAAAATAGTACAACTAAAATTATTTATGAAATAATTCACCTCTGTCAGAGCCCATCATGGACCTTGGATATCTGGGTGTTAAAGGGATCTTAATTCGTTCTGTTCTGTATTGCAAGTTACTTGAAGAACCTATTTTTACAACAAGAAAACATTATGGTGATAGAAGCAGAAGCAGCTACACAGAACAAAAAAGTATATTTAGATTCTATTTCTTCAATTACCATTAAAATGGCCTCTGAAATAGTACACAAGCTTTGATGATTACCCTCATATACACTGTATGTATTGTTTCACTACTAAATAGTCTTGATAACACAGTCAATATAAACAGAGCACAAGGCAGCTGTATAGTACATATGTAGCGTTTGTTCTTGTATTAAAACATTGATAGTATTTTTCCATTAAGTGAAACTTAACTTGAAGTCCAGGCAAGAATTTAACATCTCTATTAAATAAGCTAAGACTCCATGGGACTTTGCAAAAGGCATTTAAAATATTTTGCTTACATTCTGCTCAAATGAATACAACATTTTTTGACACGGGTTGCAAACTGTGATGCCATTTTTTGTGGCAGTTACAAAGCTGCCATGCTCTCTTCAGATGGAACTGCCAATCATTGAGGGAACACAAACAAGCACAACATGTTATCACAATTTCAAAATGAAAGAATCCTAAGCCATTAACATGTCATTGCTACAATGAATGCATTTGCTTTGGTATTACTAGGAAAGGCATAAACAATCTTACACATCAATCAGGTAAACATAATTGTAACTTATCTTCCAATGATACCATTTACATGAGGCCATTAGTCACTTGATTTTTTCCTTCAGGGGGTCTCTCCTTCTCTCCATCTCACTGAACCTCAAAAATACTTTGGCTGAGCCACCCATCTTTATAAGGGTACTTTCAAAAAGTAACAGGCATGAAAAGGAGAATCACACACACACACACACAGAGCATTTTGAAGAGACGAAATAATGAACTAAACACAGCTACTTGCAAGGAACACCTTTAGACATAAAGCTACCAAAAAAATGGAGCAAAGGAACAAAGGAAGCCTTCAGGCTTTGCTAGCTATGACAATCCCATAACACACGTACTAAGGGCATTTTCCATCTATTCCTTTTCTCCAATATACAGCAGTCCCACAGGAAATAAATCAGAAAAGCTAGTTACCAAGTCTTGCACTGGATGGTAATGAATTTGAGCCATGAGATGCTCTCGTACGTGAATTTTCAGAGTAGTCATTGGAGTGTTTATGACTAAGGTCCAAACTCAGACGACCTTGGTGCTGGGAGCTACTGCATCAAAAGAGAAGGAGAACAGGGCAAGAGTTAAAACAGAGCAAAACAACCCAGCAGATAGATGACTGGCCTAGGAAAATCAGCCTAAATTGCCAGAAAACTAGCAAATGAGACTGTTTAGTTTGAGAAAAAGAAGGCTAAGTGAAGACCTCATTGCTCTCTACAACTACCTGAAAATACCTGAAGAGCTCTACAGGAAGGCAGGAGAGAGGCTGTTTACAAGGGCCTGGAGTGAAAGGATGAGAGGTAATGGGTTTAAATTAGAGAAGAACAAACAGATTTAGACTGGATCTCAGGAAGAAGTTGTTTCCCTTGAGGGTGTTGGATCAGTGGAACAGGCTCCCCAGGGAGGTGGTTGAGGCCCCATCCCTGGAGCTATTGCAGGTGAGGTTGGCCAAGGCTCTGAGCAGCTAGTTGAGGGTGTCCCTGCTCCCTGCAGGGGGGCTGCACTAGATGCCCTTTGGAGGTCCCTTCCAGCCCTAAACATCCTATGATTCTATGAAAGGACAGTGTAGAGAGGCTGGTACTGGTCTCTTCTCACAGGTCATTAGTGACAGAACCAGAGGGAATGGATTCCAGCTGCACCAGGGGAGGTTTAGATTGGGCATTAGGGAAAATTTTTTCACAGAAAGAGTGGTCAGACACTGGCACAGGCTGCCCAGGGAGAGGGTTGAGTCACCATCCATGGACGTGTTTAAGGGGCATTTGGATGTGTTTTTGAGGGACATGGTTTAGGGGTGAACTTTGTTGAGTAGGGTTAATGGTTGGACTTGATGATCCCAAGGGTCTTTTCCAAGCTGAATGATTCTATGATTCTGTGAAAAACACAACAAAAAAGGGAGGCTTAACATTTTAGAAGATATAAATTTCAACACACCTGGGATGGAGATGCTGATGGCATATTTGGCTGGCGACTGACGGGCAATTGCTGGTGTGAACTCTATGGCTCCAGGCAGTATAGATTGGGTTTCTCATGACAGCAGTTACTGCAGGGCATGGTGCTAAGCTTCTTGGTACTGTACCCGCTTCAAATGGCAAAAAACAGGTTCTTACCAACATTATTAGCATAGTAATTACATAGTGAAAATGTATTTAAATATTTTATAATTACAGTTTTTACCATTTGCATGTATGAACATGTAAGTAAAAATTATTAGCATACAAATACATTATTAAGCATGATGTGACACCTTTTACATCATACATGCATATTTCACATCTGTTGTATCATTTGGTCACGAGTCAGCTTTAAAGTGGTTTATATTACCAAGCGTGAAGTCATTTGCCATATATAATTTTTAATATTCACTGGTAACTAAACTATTTTCTCTGTTTTCAAGTATCAAACTTTTTTATACAGAAGAAAATCTGCATTTCTCTGTGAACAGTCATCTGACAGGAATGCAAGTTTTTATTTGGTACTGGAACTGACTGCAACTAAAATGATTCTTGTTTCTCTTCTGTTGCCTCAAAGACTTCCTCTTCTAGTCAATCCTATGACTTTAAATTATAGAATTTCAACTTTTTTTTTGTTAAACTTAATACTCAAACTGTTCTGATGTTTAGAACCTAAGTTCAACTGCTCAACATTGGAACACCTGCATTTACTGTTGGCTTGCAAAAATATGGGAAATTTTACTTGCTTCCTTAATTGACAAGCTACACTTTGTTCATCATTGATCTATTCAGAACTCCTTTGCACAGAAACTGCTGAAACACAAATCCTTCAGCCAGGGTGGCTCAGCTTCCTTAATGGTTCTTAAACAAGTTTCAAATCTTTCAAGTCCAAAAGCTGAGCAGACCACGTTCAGATCACAACAGACCTTGGAAATAGGTTTTTTAAGTCATGTTTGTCCTGCACCTGCACTAACCCCCAACATTGCCCAATACTCCTTGGGGCATTTCTAGAAACTCCCTGGTTTTTGTAACTCACCTGCTGAGATGGCTCCAGCATACAAGGCAGCAGGCACAAAGCCATCGCTGTGTCTTGCAGAGCGTTTTGGTGAATATGGTGCCCAGTCCTGCAGCTCTGGAGACATCTGTTCCTCACTAGCTGGAGCATACTTCTGCACCTACACAAACACAGGTATTTCATTACAGATAATTGGAGATTCAGAAGTAAAAAAAAAAAAAAAAATTCAACAAAATATCCAAACCTGTGGGAAGGAAGTAACTTCAAACTTCTACTACGAAACATGCTTGTTACACCTTGATCTTTCAATGATGCTATTCACTTCTATCCCCCTTCTTTCTCCATCCTGCACCACTGTTCTTTTTTTACCATATTGCAACACTTTTAGGCCAATATTTTCAACTTCAATGATAAACTTTACTTCACAATAAACCCCCTAGCACTGAATTATGCTTCTCCTTTAAAATACTGCTTTCACAGGACACTGCAACTGTTACTTCAGCCACTATTGCAAGTGTTTCCTAAAGAAGACCTGGCTAACAAGCCAGAAAGGGTTTTCCTCTAAGCCTGGAAGCACAGGCTGAAAATTCAGGTATGTGTGAAGCAACCTCTCTAACAGTGCAGTTCAGGTTTTGGAACCCTCACAACTTCTGTTTTGTACATAACAAGTAGAAACCATTGAGTTAAAGATGAGAACAGCTCAAATACTGACAGGAATGCTAAAGAGTTGCAAGTTACACATTTGAAACACACAGCACAAGAGACTGAGGAATGTAGTAAGCAAAAAAAAAACTACTAAAATGGTCCTTATAGTTTCTATGATAGAAGTATTTACATAAGAGTTATTGAGAGCAAAAAGATTCTATAATGCAGAGGTACCTTCTCAGAACCAATACTACCATGGTTGTATTAATTGTACCACCTACTGCTCAGGGGTGAAAGTTCTCTTAAATCGATCAATTTACAAAAGCCCACAAACTTCACTGTGTATTTACACAACTAAGGAAACTACTAACACACAAAATGGGTACAAATTCGATTATGCTGCATGATCTATACACATCTTTTTGATAAACACTGCTTCAGCTCTGCTGTCTGTATTGCTTCTAAAACCAGGGCATGGAATTATCCAGGTGTAAATAAGTACAGGTAAATAATAGGATATTCTAAAGTCATTATGATGTGATTACATACATGCAAAAAATAACTTTTTAAAACATACAGATTTAATTTTTTTCCCAACTAAGATCTGAACTTCTACTCAAGCCAAGTCAGAGGTGGTGGATCTGAAACTACATTACTGATAATGCCACTTTATATAACGTAGTCATCTAACAAAGTTCTTCTTCCTGGACCATGTAACATTTGTCTCCCACCTGCTCTACTAAGACATGACCCATAATGTCCACAGCATGGTTGTTTATTCTAACAAACTATACTCATTTTCAACTGTAGTACTAAGTCATATTCTCATAAACAATCCATCTTAACGTAATATGCCTAACACCCTATGAAACTCAGATTAGATTTACAAAATTTTGTAGACATAAAGACTTACAGAAAAACCACACTGGAATGGTATACCTTTTTCCACTAACTTGTACAGTGAGCTGGGAAACTTTTATAAAACCTACAGGCTCCTATTTTCAGCTTTTCTAAAGCTGCCTCTTCGCATTTTTATTTTTTTTCTCCAAGTTGTATGTCAAAAACATACAAGAAAGAGCCCAGGTCTTCCAACAAGCAGCACTAAAACCCAAGACATGGCTGCTACGTAGAACTCTATCCTGTTTGGTGGCCACCACTGCCTGTTAAATACTGCAATTCCACAAGCTGGTTCTGTCTCTTGCAATACTACAAAGTGCCAGCTGAGTCTGGGGTAGATTCCTGGGGGACCCAGGTTTTGAGAATGGACTATACTTCTCTTTTATGCGATGGAACTGGGTGTCCAAAAAAAAATAAAGTCACACTGAAAATACATTTTAAGGTTTCTAGTTTTGTGCCTCAATATACCAAGCCTCTACCTGAAGTGCAGGATTAGGAACAGGCATAGGGGTTATTTTATGCCTCAGAGCAGGAGCTGATTTTGGCCTCGGTCTTTTAATCTCTGGCTCTTCAACTCTTTGAAAGCCTATGTCATCTTCACAGGATTTCCTTGAAGAGAGATGAGTGCAGTCTATTCCCTCCTCCCGATAATAATGCCCAGAATTCCTGCTGCGCCCCTTGAGAGTAGCAGAGTCCTGTTTAAGTGCCAAGGAAACTGGAGCTTGGGCAGTGGCTGGGCTGGTGGGTGGTGATCCAGTTGTTACTGTAGACTCTGATGCAGAGCTTGCCTGTTGTTTGTGCTTAAACTTGATAGAGTCACTTCTTTTAGGAGGAGTTGGAGGAGTTGAAGCCACTTCAGCTTTTGATGGCTGAGGTGAATGGCCTGTCACCTGGTTAGGGGAAAGGTACTCCACTTTGGGAGGAGTTGGAGGTCTTTTGAAAGTATCAGGGTCAAAGATAGATTTTCGTTGTTTTGGTTTTTTGTACACTGAGAACTTCTCAGTTTCTGTTGCTGACACGTTAACCATGACTTTTGGCCAGGTACCACCACTATGCTTAGCTGCATGTCCTTTGTCAAATGCAGTCTCAACCACCACACACTCAGCTCCCGTAGGGTCATAGGGCAGCCTCCTGTTGTCCAAAGCAACAGCTCCATAACCTTGGTCCTCATATGTCTCTGGGGTGAAGGAGCTGAGACTGTGTTCTGAGTTACTGTGGCAACTGTGCACCGTGTTCCGACGAGAGCCTACTCGTAACGTGGTGCTGGGGAAAGGTTTGTGATCACAAAAGGAACTGCTGCCCTGGTCACTCTGCACCTTCTTGCCATCCATAATGTCTGGATTGAAAATGTCTGTCTGGGTTGAGCTGTTCAGTTTGAGGTTTCTTTTATTTTGGGCTTGTATCTCTGCTGCGTGAACTCTACAGTTTGATATTTTTTCCGAATCCTTCAGATTTTCAAATATATTTTGACCACTCCAAGATGAACTTTGAGGAAAAACCTAAAAAAAACCAAACCAAAAACCACATGTGATCACCTTATTATTATGGCTTATTTCTGTTTAGTAGGAGGCATATTCTAACCTTCTTCATTTACCTATTCCTGAGAAGACACCAAGACACATAGATGCAGTTGGGAAAGGTTTCATAAAATCTTATGGATTCAAAGCACAAAACATCAGATGAAAACCCCAGAAAATTTCTGAAACATTTTCATAACAGTTCCAGAAGGCCAAACCCCACCTGGTGGCAGAAGCACTGAACTGACAGTGAAGGGACACATTCTACTTCTGTCTCTGTTAAGTGGTGCTAATAAGTAATTTTCTATTGCCCATTTCCCCTCAAACATTTCACCTTATTACTTTTCTTAAAACCTCAATCTCTCTAGAGCTGCAGTTATCACTCAAAACCCCTGTTGCAGGCACAGCATAATGGGATTCTAAACTCAATAAGCAAAGCAGAGTAGTATTTTTATACCAGTAAGCCCGTAAAAGAAAGCTTTGTACTTAATCCTCATGATAGCCAGAGTTCAGTTCTCTGCACAACTCCCTTCAGACTATAAGCAAACCTTTCCATAGTCAGGAGGCAGTTAATCTGTCATGTACAAAACTGCTGCAGCTCTGAAGCAGAAACCAAGAAGAAAGAAGTGATTGTGCTAGGAGTCATTTCATATCACCAGCAAATGGGAAAGAAACAAGAGCAATAATTAAGTTTCATTTCCTATCAGATGGCACAATAGCCTTCCTTTGGAAATGACAAGTCAATGTACCACCAGTGAAATGCATCCAGGTCTTCATTTTAGCAAAGACTTTCCCATGATGACGTACATTTTTTTTTTCATGCACTCCTCCCTGAACAACTAAAAGAATTCTGTACAAGTTCCAGAAAATTCTGCAAATTTAGCTTCTGCTACTCACCTTCATCAGTGACAGGGTAAGGGAATCCCTACAGTTCCGTAGCAAAGCTTCACATTCAGTAAGTGACTTGTTATCTAGTGCAATGCCATTGATCTGCACACACACAGAAATGTAACATACTTAAGTCTGAGGTAGCAAGTGGGGAGCATCTTAATGATAGCATCTCAGAGACAAGAAAAACACTAGTTATATACATTACTAAAGTCTGGTTGACCTTATCCTATCTTCTTACATTCTCCACTGAAAAACAAGTCTCATAACTACAGTTTTGCTATTCCTCCTAGAGATAGAAGTGTAGCAGCATTTGTTTCACCACATTAGCCCCTGGGCTTTTGTACCTTGACAGTAGCCACCTTCTGTTTTACAGGAGTTCATAAATCAGACAGGTCAGTTCTAGCTGCAAATGCACCCAGTGCACCCTTCTACGTGCCCACCCCCCTGAAAAGGATGACATCTGTGTTACCATAAAGACATGAAACTTTTTATCCAACCAAGAGATGTCTCTTTGGAACTGACTCTTCCTATTCACTATAAAAATATTCAATTCATGATATATAATCCAGGTGTAAACAATAAGTTAGTGTCTGTCAAAAAACCTCGAATGAGCCAAGCACAGCAAATAACATGCATGTGGAATAATTACTGGAGATGACTTTAGAAATTAAAATCCTGCTAGAGGCATTGTTCACACACAAAGAAAAAGTATAATACTGAAGAAGCTCCTTGGGCAGAGTGCAACTGGTGTGCAAGGAGTACATTCTGTGGTGGTTCCCTGAAAAATACTGCCTGCGAAATAGCATGGAGGGTGGAGTGGAGTGAGGACTCCACAGCCAGACTCTGCCAAATTACTTGACCCTTTTAAGAGATGATGCACGTGAAATTAATCACTCAGACTACAAACTCAAGCTATAATAAATATTGAGTGAATATACAAAAAAAGGTATGATGCAGTGGAAGTCAAAAACTAATTAAAAAGCTTTGGTTATTATAAACTAGCATCGATGAGAATACTTAAAAATAAATTAAAACTTTTAAAGGAGAACACAGTCTTAAAACTTACAGCAATTATTCTGTCTCCCACAGCAAGGGAGCCCTCTTTGGCAGCTGGGCTTCCAGGCACAACAGCAGCAACAAATACTCCATTTTCTAGACTGACCCCACTATCTGAAAAACACAACAAAAATTTCCTTTATTCCTGCCATTCAAATACCTTACTCAAACAGCATGTCTGAGTTGCATGAATGAGAATGAAATAACTACCAAATCAACTGCATTCCAATCTCTGAAAAACCTTTTTAAGAAATAAGAAAACAGGGGAAAACAGTGATTTTGGATAGCCCAAGATTTCAGATAATGATACAAAGCTGGGGTGACTAATGGGTTAGCAGTCCTGTTTGGCTAACTAGAACTAAGTATTAAAAAACCCAAACAAACACACACACCCCCCCACAAAAACCCACAACCCAACAACAAAAAACACCCCCCAAAAAAACCCCAAAACACCACTAAAAATGAAAACCCCTACCTAAGAAGTAGTAACTGTTTAAGTGGGATTTAAGCAGAGGCTCAACACTTGTACCTGTATCACAAGCCATCTGTCTGAACAAACACCTACATTTACATCCATACTTTACAGGCATTACCTTTCTGCCCAGACACGTTGATGTGAAGAGGAGTTATCACTCGCCCACCCAAAGACTTCCTTCTACGAACCACCATGTTAATGACACCTCCTCCATTGAGAACAGCTTTTATAACTTGCTTTTTATCCTTATTCGTGAGATCCACATCATTTATCTTCAGTAACCAATCATTCACTCTGGTAGATGAACAGAAATTATCAGGTCAGCATTACAAACATACTTTGCTGGACAAAGGACACGAGTGACATTCATGAAAAGGGAGGTGCAGAGCTGCTCTCAATAGGCTAAATCTCAATTATCTGGAGTTCTACATTCCTAAAAAAAGCATTAAATAGCAGCTAAATGAAAACCACGACTTCAAGTCTGCACTTCATTAGCAGAAGTGTATCCTCAAATCACTCATGACTACTCATTTAAAAGCAACTCTTTGGGAGTTGTAAAAATTCTCCTATCAACATGAAGAACGGGGGCAGGCTACAAATTATCCTCTACCTCCAATAGCTCACCCTCATCTTTCCCAAAATTTAAATAAACAGATCAAAGTCTGAGGAGATTATAGAGTAGGTGAGACAGAAGAACATTTCAAACCTGGGTGATTTTTAAGGGATGAGTCAAACAGTGTATAATTTCTGTAATGCTTTTAAGCATTGGTCTTCTCAGTGTCATTTCCAAACCAACATTAAGAATACACACGTGAACAATGATAAAAACTTCAAAAAATTAGAAAAATTGAAGACAACTTACATGATGGTCACATTTAGTTCATTATGAGCAACAAAAGACAAGTATCTTCCAAACTCAAACCCTACCTTAAACGACCATCAGCAATACTTCCTTTGTCTACTTTGGTAACAAAGATCCCACAGTCCCCAGGGAGGTATGGTTCATTCACGCCTTCTGCCACATCAAAACCAAGTGCTTTCAAGTCCATATCATCCTAAGAAATATGATAAATAAGTGACTCAACTGCATTGGCAGTCACTGTGCTGCTGTCTGTTACCAAGAGGCATTACTACATGTTTATACACTGACATTCACAGGGTACCTCTCCTAGGCAAGTTATGTTTTGTACTTCAATGTGTAAGTCCCCAATTCCATTAGCTACTGGGTATCCTGTGGCATTAGAACCATCTAATTCTCACTCAGATTAAGGCTGAAATAATGCAGAAGAGGAACTTGTCCAAAAAGGAACAGAAAAGTAGAAGAACATGCAAGAAAGCACATTCAGACACATACAACCTGCTTTAAGGCATGATGCTGGGTGTCTATTGAGAGGAGGACACATTTCCCAATGGGCATTACTTGAGGAAAAAAACCAACTGTAATGCTAAGGAAGCAGTATTGATGAACTCAAAGACATTTGCTTTGATTCAGCTAAAGACCAGTAGTGAACACGAAGAAGTTCTAACCTTAGGAGGGACACATTTCTAAATGCAAATTAGAGGCAAACCCCATCCCAAGACATATCCTCAATGTGAGAGGTGATGAACATCTTTTACAAATCAATCATTGAACCAAGCAGGGAAAATTTCATTTGCTTTCTTTGTTAAATGGTAAGATCACTGAAAAAAACCAACAAAACAACACACTGACTGAAGGAAATAAACTGGGACCAATCCATCACAAACTTATTTATCATTGCTACTTTCAGTGTTTAGAAGTACATTTAAAAGAAAAGGAACTCGACTTGAAATCAACTGGACCAACCACCACAGCACACTGAAGGGAGATGGTATTTTAAATTTAAAACCCAATGTGCAAAAAATGAGTAGAGCTTAAATCAGACAGGTACAAAATGTTTCTGGACTTGGTTTCATGATTAATCACCTCAAAATCAGGAGAGCATAAAATCTTCAGGGAGAGCAAAAGATGCCTGGTAAAAGCTAAATATGCACATTTTCCCATGTACCCAATCAAGGCTGGCACAATATTACTACAAATTTGATAGCAGCAAGTGTAATCCCTATGTTTAGAAAAGGAAAATATACATTCAGACATCCAAGTCTACATGTTTGATCTCAGTAATGAAAACATTCATAACAACCTCTGAAGCAAAGAATAGCCAAGTGTCTGCACATGAATGGAAAACTCATCAGGCTGCAGTGCTCTCTACCACTAGCAAAGGATATGCTGGACTTGCTAACTGCTTTTATTGACAAGCAAAAAGCAAAATTATTCAGTTAAAATGGAGATGGTAATGAATAAACTCTGATGATGAAGGAGCTGGTCAAAAGAGATGAAAATGAATGGAGAAAGGGGAATTGTTATTCCAGGTGCAATTCACAGACAGTAGTCCTGATGGATCAACGGTGGCACTCAGTTCATATACTCTTTTCAACATATATATTTCAACATATAACGATACTGAATAATGTTAATGAGTTCAGAGCTAACACAGAACACAAGGCAATTTGTGTTTTTGACTTACTCTGTCTTTTTCAAATTCAACCACTTCTGTTTCCCACTCCAGAGAATCTGTGTCTATGGCAGAGTCATGGGAACTATGGGCCATCAGTTGACGGAATCTGGCCTCCTTTTCCAACTGATTCTCCATCTTCTCCCTAGGCAAGGAAAATCATTATTTGTAGACACAGACAACACTTTCAAATGAACTGCTGCATAATGTTATTTTGGTGATATATCTTATGTTTTGTTTTCTAAATAAAAAATCCAAGCTGTACCAAAAATTTTCCCCATGCTTCTATCTTTCCAATATTCTTGGGATGGTATCAAACTGACTTCTTTTGTCTATATTGTCCTCACAGTCTTAGATTTCTTGCATTGTTTTTACATGACTGAAATGCACAACTAGGTTTCTAATATCTCTGAAAGGAAGTTTACCCTCAGATAAGCTGACAGAATTGACAGACATACATTGACAGAATGTATGATGCACATCTTCCCTGATTCACAAACCAGTGAGAATACAGTTGGAAGGAATGTAATTGTTCACCTGACTTCAGTGCAAGAATCCCACATTGTCCACGTGTGCCCCCACAATGCAAAGCTTAGAGCATCTGTCTCATTAATAAGATAAAAATGTTAAGACAGCATGACTTAGGATCCTGCCCAGCACAATAATTTCCACTACATCAAAAAACACAGGCAATGTTTCCACATAGAACAGCATGAATAGCTGCCACCCCCAGCTATAACACACGATTCACTTGTCAACACAGCCAACAAAGCAGCTTTTGTCACAAATGGCCATGAATTTTGACCATTTCTCTAACATACTTCAGCTCCTTCAGTTCACGAACTGCATCATTCTTCTGCTTCCTCATGTCATCCAGGTTCCGAAGCGCTTCGGCCAAGTCACTCACAGCCCGGTCTCTCTCCCTCCTCAAGTTATCACACAAAGTCCTGCAAAAGTAAACAAGTCTCAATTGAGTTCCTAACAGATTAATTTTACCACACTGTACAGTTAATGTAAAATTTCAAAAGATCTCTCTCTACAAATAAAAAAAGTATAAGGAAGAAAAAAAAATTACATATGCTAGGTCTTATGCAAAAGCTGTTAAGATAACAGAAACTTTCCACCTCTTTCAAAACTTTAATTCACAGAAACGTTCCATCTCTTTCAAAACTTTATTTCTACTTATAATTATCAGGAAAAAAAATCATCTGATTATTTTCCTCTATTTCCTTTTGTATTTTAGTCAAAAATATGTCAGGTACTTTTTGCAAAATGTTCCCATGAGTGAAGATTTATTTGTAGGACTGCAGCTATAGAAGAATTTGGTATATCAAGCCTCAAAGAACACAGTGTTGTTCATATGTAGCAGTGCTGTTATGATCTATGGTGTTTATTAGAGACAGATTATGGGTAAGAATGAACACAGAAAGCAAACTATCTTGTAAGGTGTCTTGACCTATAAGAATAAATAAAGTCCTATAACAGGTAGTGCAGCAGTAGAAAAAAGCAGTAGCAAAATCCAGCCAGTCCTAGAAATGCTTCAAGTGCACAAAGCCAGGGAGCACAGCTGCCCCTGTCCCAGCTGGATTCATTTACCGTATACTTTCCCTTTCTGCAACAATCTTATCCCGCTCCTGGAAGGCCCAATCCCTCCTACACTTGGCTACTTCTGCTTCCTGGACAGCTTCCTTCAGCTCTTGGGACATTGCCTCATATTGTTTCCGAAGCATCTCGATTTCTTTGTTTGCTCTTTCTATGTCTAGGGTAGCAGAATCTTGGATCTAGAAATAAAGACAGACGGGTAAGTGTTTTAAGCACGATTTGTAGGTAGGTATGCACAATAACTTCTAACATACTGAGTTGCCTTATGTGTTCAATTCTCATGTTTCCATGAAAAAGTTTTGCTTATCTTCACAGGAATTTTCTGGAGAAAAAGATAAAAACTGCTGCAGTAGATTTTATTCAGTGACACATAAATTGGAGCAAATATAATCTCAATGCATAAGAATCGTCACTTCAAAACAACATCAGTGAACATCTGGATTTTAGAGATGACATTCCACACTTCTATCTTGTTCTGCTTGGCAGACAGAAAAAAACTTCAAGGGTATTTAGCAATCAGACACACTACTGTTCTCAGTTATAGCACAGGCTTCCTGCACTAACATCTGCCATCTACCCTGGGAAAACTACACATGCAGATGCACAACACAGACTTGGGATTCACACCAGGTCCCTCCACTCCAAAGCAGAGCAGTAGATTTCCAGAAAGTTTTGTTCTTCTTTTAGCTAAGAACTACTTTGCTCTTAAATTAACTTGTTACTCTGACATTCTCTATTTTGAACAGAAGAGCTGGTGACAACAGCAACACAAATACACCAAGAATACTCCCAAGCTTGCAGCACAGTAACTACAAGCCAACTACTGCAATGTAGCCCATCAGAAGCATTTCAGGCCATGAGCTTGTGTGTGGTTAATTTCAAGAATATAAATCTAATGAATCTGACTAGACCTGACATTTCATTAAAGATTAAACTTTGGAAGAATGTTCACAAAATCTGAATACATGAATATAATGATTAAAACACATTAAAGACTTTTTCTCTCCAAATGAGTTATAATTATATTCAAAAATGAGAGAGCACTGAACCTTAAACCCCAAGTTTACATTTTCACCTAAACATTGAAAAAAATAAAGATTGCAAGAAATAAGACCAAACACAAGCTATGAAGAGTCATGTCTGGCCTTCTGATTGTCTCTTATTTCCAAGGATCAGTTCCTTCTCCTCCAGTCTACTGGCAGCAAAAAGACAATTAAAAATCCCACTCAGATCAACAAATAGAAATTAATATTTGAAATGTCTTTTCTAATTTGGAAATCTACTGAAGGTGAGCATCTCAGCTGGGCCATTGCTAAGTCACAGCCAAGTTCATCCAAACTTCCTTGAGAAAAAAAAGTTTCCAAAATCCCAAAGGTTTGGCCATGAAGAACCAAACACAATAAAAGATTTCTTTCCAGTACAACTGAAAACATGATTGATTGATTAATTGCTCCCACACACACTCATTTGGGATGGGCAAATCACTGTGACAGTCAAAACTAACTTTTTTTTGTACTAGTAAGAGGTTGGTACTCAAAGAAAAGAGAATACAAGTTCAATAAAACAACCCAAAATATAAAGTTTCATATCAAATAATTTAGTATTCCTTAGTTAATTTACAAGCATAGAAGTTGTGACACTAGGCATTTTCATGCTACACTATGTGACCATGGACAGTTGTATGTGGACTGATATTTAGCATCACACACAAGACATCAATAAGTCTGCAGAATGGCAAGAATGTTACTATCCACTCTGCAATATAAATTCTCAGAATATTTATACTAAGCTCATGTACAGATGAGCAAATTTACAGTCACACTTCAATTAACTTTCTTTGTGAAGTATCTGAAATAGCTCAGTTCCTGAGTGGGTCACAGGCATGAGCAAGGTACAAGCAACTGCCCGGCCACCTGCTGGATCACAGTGTTTTATTTACAACTAATTCTTCACAAGCTTCATGTCATTATGTTGTGAAGAAAATCCTTGCATTCATTTGTGGGTACTTTATAGAGTAGCTTGGGGAAAAGGAAGAAGACACCACTTATGTCCAGAGCTTTCACTAATCCTTGAAAATCACTGATCCTTTGAAGCTAAGAAAGAAAAAGGCATCTTGTGAAGACTTGCAATACCTGACGGGCTTGATAATATTCCCTTAGTAGATGGTCTCTCTGGATGATAGCTTCTGTTCTCTCCTTCCTGGCAACATCTCTTTCTTCCTTCACTGTCTCTATATCCTTGCAAGCTTGGTCAAGTTCTTTCTGGGCCTCAGCTTTGTCCTTCACTTCATGACAGTATTTTTCCAGCAACTCATTCCTCTCACAAATTGCTCGATCTCTTTCCACTAGAGCTGAGTTTAGCTCCTAAAACAAGACAGATATTTTGCAGCAGATTAAGTACAGAAGGCAATAGTTCATTTTTCCAACTGGATATGCATTGGCACCTTAAAAGCCTGGAGCTGATCACTGATGTTCTGAAAAATAAGAGGAGGACAGGCCTGTGCTCACATTACATGTAAGTCCTAGCAATTAATAATAAAGTTATCACATTAGCACAGTGCTACATCAAAACTAAGCGTCAATCTGGGAGCACTCACAGTTTTGAGAAACCTAAATGAGGGATGGTTATTACCCAGTCAGAAATAGTGTTCTGAAAGAAGGCTTTAACTATGGCAAAAATACAAGTATTTTGTAAGTAACTGCCTTGATTTTATAGGACTGCAGTAATTTAGACAATCTAGCTACGTGAGTATCTTAAAGCTTCCTCAAAAGCTTTAAAGGGACATGAAGTCACAAGCCAGTAAGATACCAACATGTAAACTACAGAATGTTGAATGTATATATATATGTTGAATGTATAACTCCAGTATGCCATAAAGCAGAACAGTACATTCAACTGCAACTATTCCACTGCATCATCATGAAAAAGTTGAGGCAAACACAGCTCTAAAATAGAACCTGTTTAGAATAGTTTAAGCTACACTTCCTATTGGAAGAAAGAGGCAATGAAACAGTTGAATTTCATAATACTACATTTTAAGATGGTCCAGCTCTAAGAAGCATTCAGCCAATTGCTACAAATAAGTTATTCTACATACAGGCTCTCCTAGACACAAGCTATTGATGTTTTGATCTCAACAAGATTAGCAGTGATAGCTGACATCTCAAAAGCAAAAAGAAAGGTCAAACACTTCAGAACAGAAAAGACAATCATGACATAAACTGACTTCAATTCTATTTTCTTTTACATTTTGCAAGGAATAAGATATTTAAATCGTAGATGACAGTTGCATTTTGCTGTACCAACATAACTGTCTTTGATATGGCAATGTGCTATTTGGCACTGACTAGGGGAGCTTCTTTAGATTGGTTTGGTTTGAAGAATGATTCTGAATTAGTGAAGAATTCTTATGTATGAAGAAAGTTCCTGCACCCAAATACTGTGCAGGAAGGATAAAATATGACAGGTGTGTTAAACAGAGGGGAAAGCTGACTACTACTGAGGTGAAACACAGCATTCTAAGTATCTTATGGAGCAAAATATTATGCCAAAGAAAAACATTACTGGAGGAAGTAGAGGGAGAAAATCTGTAACATCTAATCCCTAGCTCTGCCTGGGCAAGCTTGTGAAAGCTTCATCCAAAACTGTCCATGTGCAAAATCCTGAAACGACTTCTATCATCTATAAATGCCTGACAATTAGGACATTTTTTCATGGAAACTAACCCATGTTTGGGCACGTGTGATCAATAAAGCTTAAATATCTAACTAGGAAAATTAATTGACTGACTGACCTCATTGGTAACTGCTCAGATTCAATGCTTAATAATCAACCTCTCCTCCATTTCAGCTGCTTTTGCATTTCTCTGGGACACAAAAGGTCCACTGACAAACATAAGCTCCAGGGGAGAAACTAGATTTGACATTAGCTAAATGGATTCTGTGCTGTTTCAATTAGTTAGTGGGGGCTGTGTAAAAGGGCACTTAAAGCTGCTATACATCCTAAGGAAAGCAAAGACCATCAAGTTAGATTTTTGCAAGCACGGGACCAACCAGGTCCAGGATTAATTCCACTTCTTCCATGATACTATTTCAAGTGAACGTATCACTTGATCAATAAATTCTTCCCAACCTTTCAAACATCTGCCTTGCAAGAGCTAGAAAAACCCTTATGCACTGAAAGCAGCTGCAGCAAGCCAGTACTATGTGATGCTGGAACATACCTGCTCACAAGCAGACACCATGGCTACAGGAAAACAGGAACAAAAAGAATACTCACAGTGCTGCTCTTTTACACCTGCTAGTACATTAAAGAAGCCATTATTTCTCCTTTCTGATGGGCCAGGTCTGAGGGTGAAGTCTGTACCCTGCCAGCATCTCACCCACTAGCCCTAGGCTCTTTCTGGGTTTATTCAAGCACCCCTTCAAGTCATCTAGGTAGGAGGGAATACTCATGTGTTTAAAATGTCACAGTACCAGATATAACACATTGGAGTTACAGTAACAGATATAACACAAATGGCCACTAAAATTTGTGGCCATTTCCATCAGTATTCCTTATTAACTACCCTGATTCCACTGAAATCAGACATTTCTATTGGCTTTAATGCAAGCAGAACAGGTAGGAAAAATATTAAAACCTCACTGACTTTAGAAGCTAAATTACTTAGCTAACAACTATGCAGAGCCAAGAACTATGAAGTCATAAAGACAGGAATTAAGTTATTTTGAAAGCTCTAATGCTAAGTGCCACAATTTACATTATGTCCCTCAGCACTGGTGTTATTTCAGAAAAAAGTTCCACGCTTTAATTTTTCATAATGGGCAATCTGTTCAGAGGTAATGCTGGGGAAAAAAAACCCAGCAAACCAGTAAAATGGAATTTACAGACAATGGGATGTGTTTGTTTGGATATATTTCATGCTAAACTAAATATTTATAAACCAAAGGGTCTTGTGAATGCATGTCAGCTGAAATGAAACCGAGAAAATTGTGTTTTGTAAATCTTAAGAGCACAATTGTAACACGGTTGAGATAAAAGCATTTCAAGAACATATTGGTAAAAAATACAGAGTTCTGGTTTCACACACTTTAAGGCATGCTTGAGTTGTAGTGAAAAGTCTTCAAAATATCACCTTTAAGGCAGAAGGAGGGCAAATGAGTAAGAACATGTATGTCAGCACAGGCTTTGCAGAAATATTTGAGACTATCATGACATACAGATATCAAGTCATAGTAGATAGTTTCTAGTGGTTCCTGTAGAGGTTAGAAGTTAAAAATAAGGAGTATTTGGAGCTATACTGTTGCGCAGCATTACTTGGGAAGGCATAGGAGACTAACACAGTAAAGAAAGGATTTATTATCAGCAGAACCCAAGTCAAATGGATAGCAAATGTCAACTGACGGCCACTCGAACTTCCATAGGAATTGGAGTAAATAAATTAACAGTAAAAAGGCCTGCTACTGGAAAACATCAGCATGGGATTTCCTCTGCAGTGTGTGCCTGTTCTCCATTAACCAGTCACACATTTCTGATCCTAGCCAGTGTCCACTCATCTCCCTTCCCCACCACCACAACAGGCTGGTACCTGTCGTAAAGCCTCCATCTCTTCACTCGCCACGCGCTTCTCGGAAGAAGTGTTCTTCAGCTTGGACTCTGCCAGCTCCAGCTCTGTCTGAAGCTTATCCACCTCTTTGATGACCTGATCTCTCTCACTCATGATGAGGCGGTATTCATTGAACACCGAATCCCTTTCTTCCTTGTATTTTTCTGCATCCTTTGCTGCTTTCAGCTGCATTGTTTTGAACCTGGTGACCTCCGACTGCAATCGCTCCATCTCTCGCTGCAGCTCTTTGTTTTGTGCTGTGGCGTTGCTTAGTTCCTGCTGTACTGATTCAAATCTAAAACCAAGCAGAGACACCTGTAAGATGCTTGTTCCTCATTTTTCCTTCTTCATACTTGAATAAAGACAAATCAGAGGGCTGTCTGGACAACAGACTCCCAGTGCTGCAAAACAAAAGTTCAACTAATTATTGTTTTAGGAATATTAGTGAACCTTTGGGAATATTCGAGAAGCTCCTCAAGGAACTTAAAGATAAAAACTGTTTAAAATAATTTAGAAAGAGTTTAATTATTAAAAGGTACATTTCTAACAAATTACTCTAAAAGGAATGCAAAACATTAGCGTTACTTAGAAGCTCCAGTTTAACTTCACTGAGTGCTGTGAGCTCTGCTTATCTTACAAGTTTGTTCCTTGGTCCAGCACACACTCTCAAACATGTTGGAATAAAGTAAACACAGAAACTGGAACAAACAGAACAACTTCCACATGCCCAGATATGTGACAAGGGTGGTAATGGACAGTTTGGAGAAGAAAAAAAATAAATGGGTGTATGGTAAAAAAGCAGGCAATGGAACTAAAAACAGGTAATTCTAACATTTTTGTTTGTTTTCATCAGTAGGTTATCTAGTAACATCAAACTACAAAAATGGTTAAAAAAAGAAAATATTTTACATTACTTTTGACAGTTAACAGATAAAAATCATGTACTTTATCCTGACAACATACCGAAGTATAGTGCAATCAAAAAAAAAAAAAGACATAAGCTTAAATTAATTTACAAGTAGTAATTATTGCATTTATATTGACAAAGCTTTCTTAAAAGCGTAAATATAATTCCACACACAAGTTCACAATTAGGTTTGAAAGGAATCTGTCCCAAGAGCAGTATTTTACCACAACTAGATGCTATGATTTCTTTACATGCTTTTTCCTAAGGCTCACAGGAGACAGAAAATGCTACCTACCTGATGGACTTCTAGAGCTATCCCAATTGTAGGTCCCTGCAAACCTCTGGCAGACGTTCTTCTCTCCCCCCCCCAACACCTCATGCTGTTTAAAAGCAGTTTCTTGTGTAACCCAGAATATGGTCTGACCTTTCCCAAGAGAGAGCTGTAAACTCAATGTCCAAGATTTCCGTGAAAGCCTCAGTGTATTCAGAGCACTCTACTGTGGCATCTGCCAGTAATTTCAAAACCATTGCTCTGCTCCTTCCAGGAAATTCTTCAGTTTAAGCAATCATTGTACCGGTGGTACAGAAGACCTAACATCTTAGAATCCAGATTTCTATTTTCTTTGCACAACTGTGAGCATTAAGGTAAGAAGAACAAACTACAGAAGTACAAGGATGTATCAGAGAGACTATGCCAAACAACCTCATCAGCATGTGAGAACCCACAGTGACCCAGTAGAAACATGGTTTTGCTTATGAAGAAAGGGTATAAACTTCACACAAATAAAGGTTTCTATCAACACAAACAAGTAAAAACGAAGTCCAGACCCAAAGGCAACAGAAAAAAAACCGCAATAATTCCTGAAGTTCAGTGATATTAATTTAGTTGTGTCACTGGTGCACAGAAACATTAATATCTTTCATTAAATTCTTAAAACCAACCCCTGTGCAGTATCAAACCACATCTTCTCAAGAAGAAAACCCAAATCACAAGGCCAGGTAGCATCAACATGCTGCAGTGCATATGTTGGGCTTGCCCTCACTTTCAGGAATCCATGAAAGTTTAAAATACATAATTTATTCTCTTATTACTCATTTTCTCCTACAGCATAATTAGATGTATCACAACTATCTACATGCTATTCACATGTACATTATCATCTATGTTCAGCCTCACCTTTTTGAAATACTAAAAGGCTGTGAATTTGAGAAAAATAGACATTCTGGGGCTTGGGTCTGTGTATTATCCCTTGTGTTTTATGTCAGGGAAAAAATTCTGAACGTGCCCATGGATGCTGACTGCAGTCCTTATGTATATCAACATTCTTACAGCCCCATGGAGGTAATCACATGGGCTTAGCATTGAGGAAGAGGGGAGAGAGGTTAAGTGTAATGTGACAGTGTGTCTACAAAAAAATAATAAACATGGATTGAAAGGCAGAATATCCCTTTCTCACCTGAGGTTAAAATTCCTCACACGATTCCAAAACCCTAACTGGAAAACCCTTTTTCACAAGAAAAAGCATAGTTTCTCCAAATAAAAACCTCAGCACACCATCTAGGACATTCGAGAAAATCTATAGAAATGTTGAGATATTGTACACTAAAAAAAATTTTACTATAAAAATCACCAAGATCATATACACTAGTGACACTTTGTAGAAAAAAATAATTATAAAAGTATTTGTGATTTCACCACAGAAACAGATGCTGTATTAGAATTGTTACTGCCTTCACACAACACCAGAAAGGTATCAAAACCTGATTATACCTTCTAAGAGAGGATGAATACTGCTGCTGAAAATGTATTGCTGTGTCCCTTTGCTTCATTAGCATGTCAATCTGTTTCTGAAGGCGCCTGTTCTCCTCCTCAGCCTGTTCCAGGCGGCTCAGATCCGTATTGTGAGTTGCAATCTTCTCATTGTAACGTTTCCTTAGGGCATCATAGTCCTTTTTCACACCCTCTAGCTTATCCATTGCTGTATCATAAAGTTTATTTAATATCTCTGAGGAGCCGTTTTGCTTCATAACCTAAAAAAAGTTAGCAAAGCGTATTAATAAACTCAGATGTAAATCGATCTCATACATTTCATTTTAAACATATAGAAGAAATATTAGAACAAAAATATATTCATCTATTTCAATAATCCTATTTTTAGTGACTAAGGAAACACTGAGTCCCTTCTAAGCATTACTACATCTGCTTAAGTGGATTTTTTTTAAAAAATCTGCCTTATCACAGCTTAGAAAGCACAACTTCATGAAAATTGATTTCTAATGATAATAGCTATTAAAGCCACGTTGTTTTCAAAGTATTTTGTAGTTTAACAAGAGGGAATTGGTTCCTGACGACCAACAAACAGCAGCAATTTAGGAAATGACCACGAGGTGGCAGTCATGACAGGCTGCTTGGTACCCTCCACGAACAAAGAGTTTAAAACTTGAGAATAAAATCTACCCTAAATATATCATGCACATAGGCATATATTATATATATAGCAATATTCATACAATATTTCACCTGAGAACTACCCACAGAGGCTTGTGTTTCAAAAGCTAGCCATAAAATATGAACACGAAGAGAATAAATGTGGGTACATTCTGACCCAAATCTTAGTTTCAAATTAATTTCCAATTACATATTTGTTGGAAATAGTGAAGTTGGTGATAAATGACCAGCAATAAGCAACAACAGAAAAGCACTAATGAGCTTCAGCAAATCTAGTCCTTGTTTCTTCTGAAAGGGAAAAAAAAAAGAGCCTGAAAGGAGGACTTACCTTTCCCCCTACTGCAAACTACCCCCTCTTTTTTCTTTTCATGCTGTGTTCATTGTTTCCATTTTTGTCTTTTAAACTGAAATTTGGCCATGATGTAGTGGTGGAAAGAAACATGAATGCTGTATACAGGCAGAGGTCAGTAATTTATAAAATCTTAACATTAGCCTTAAAAAGCTACATCCATCCCTAACTATCTAAAACCAAAAAGCATTAAAAAAAATCAGAAGGAAAAAAAAATTACAGAAAGCATCAGCAATATATAAAGTTGAAACCAAACACACAGCAAATACTCTTCAGGCACAAATTTCCAGTTCACATCAGCTGAACATGTGGTAAACTGGAAGCATATGTCAAATGAAAATATATGTTGATTTCAACCCACTCAGGAGAGGCATATTCTTGAAAACTATTTCCCTAAGCATTATGAGAACAGGCTTGAGAATGAAGTATTTGAGAATTCAAACAGAAACAAACCACCTCTGACTGTCTAAAGCATATATGGAATGTCTTTTTGCTGAAAACACACTAAATAATTGAAGAAAGTAAAGACAAATACACTAGAGATTGCATGAAATTCAGCACAAACTTGCTAGCAGAGATTTGATGGAGAAAGACAGCAATGCCTGAACAGGAAGCACTTGAATAAGGAAAGTGTCTCATTCAAAATCCCACTCTGAGAACAAGTAAATAGTCCCAGCTGGATCAAGGAAAACAGTCATGGCAAGAAGAAAATCCATATGCAAGAAGCAGAAACTTAAGTTGGTCATCTGCTGCACAGCAAATCCACGACAGAGTAACCGGAACGAGCCTGTGCTCTGAGGCCTCCCTGTCCTGCCAACAAAACTCAGAGGGATCAGAGTGAGACTAATTCAGATGAGAAATGACACGGACAAGACTCTTGGCGCCCCTTCAAGTGACCACGATTCACTCTGACACACTCCAAAGCAGAGTGAGTACAACTTTCTCACTGAGGATCACACACACTGCTTTCTTTAAAGGTTTCATCATGACGCTGACACAAGAATTTCTTTCAATAAATACTGACAGTGATACCTCAGCTACCTCCTGTGCTGTCAGGTAATTTCAAGCCTCAGGACAGACCCTCAAAATACAATAGCCTTCTCTTGGAGGTTTTAGATCCCTGCTCTGCAGACTGGGAAACCAAGGCACAGAACTACTAAGGGATTTGCCCAGGTTTACACAGCAAACTACTTCTGCTATCTTCTGAACCAAGACACTAAAGCATTTCACAGCAGAGGTCTCAAGATGGTGTTAGAGGAAATGATCAAAAGGAAATAGCCTGCAAATAATTATTTTTGTTTGCATAGGCTTTGCTTCTGAAGCCCTGTGTTTGATTTGGAAGTTTGCCTGGTGAATCAGCCTACACACAGTTAACTAAGGTACCCTCCTTCACCATTCCACATGCTACTGTAATTATTTTAACTGAAGGACTTTCCCAGAGGTGAACCATGGACCTCATATGACCATACTGATCCTTACTATCCCTTTGCTTGCTTCAGATTGGGTGAACAACACTGGCCTGGAGAAAGCCTGCTGTATATATTCCTGAAATATCATCCACTTCCTGAAAGGAGCCCTGAAAAGCTTGTCTTCTTTTGCTTCAAGTTCAAAAACATTCATCAGCCTGGAGCTTTGTTCTTACTAAACAACACCTGCAAGCTTAAACAACCAGACTTAGCTCTGTCGTTTCCCTAACGTTTATAGTATCACTAGAATAATAAATAAAGCAAAAAAAACCCAACAAAACCCCAACAGACCAAAACTGTCTCTGTTACTTTATTTATTTATTTCCCCCCCCTATGTTCCAAAAATAAGCACAGCACAATCAAGTTGAAAGCCAGCCCTTTCCCATGAAATATACTTGGGAAACACTTGTCTTTTTCATCACTTTGTAACTTCAAGTTAGGTTTTCGATGTTTCTTTACCCACTTAAATAAAAAGAACATGCACACACAAACATCTTTGTGCATGTATTTTATTTTCTTTTACCTCTGCATCTGAATTTATACCACCTAATATTCCATATCCCTTGGTTTTTTTTCCAGTTAGCCGTGGAAAAATCAATTACTATCCAAGCCCTATTTTTTCCCTGCTAGTGCTATAAAATCTAAACAGTTTAGAAGCTGTTTACTGTTTAGAAGGCAGCAATATTGTCTATTTGCTGCACTGGCTGCCACAGAAGCCATTCCCCCCGAGCCCCTCAGGCACACACTGGGCTGGGTGCTCACCTGCTGCTGCTGGCTGCGCAGGTCCGTGATCTCCTTCTGGTCCTCGTCGTGCAGCCTCTTCATCTCCTCACAGGACTGCTGGAGGTGGTTGTGCTCCCTCACCAACTGGGTGTTTTTCCTCTTTAAGGTATCCATGTCCTCCTTCAGCTGGGACTGGTCACTCAGCAGCCTGCTGTGCAGCGTGCTGGCACAGCACACAAAACAAGCTTTTAGAGGCCAACTTGCAAGGACAAAGTCCCGTGCTAATTAATTTCACGCCTGAGTTTTCTATCAAGAAAGCAGGTCAAACTGACACAGTTCTGTGTATTTCAGTATTTTAAGCATCAGGGGGGGAAAGTAATCAGGAACAAACAGGAAGGTAAGTATGAAAAAGTACAGGGTGCTTTTAAACTGCGTGAGAAAAGATGATGGGTTTAGTCCACCCGTCAGTGCCATTTCATAGCCCTTTTTAAAGCAAGCACACAGAGAAACTGAAATGGTGTCATGTGAGCTTAAGATGATCCTGGAGATAACAGCAATTATCCCACTAATCACCTCCACTTTCTCTTGGGCCCCTCAGCTAATAGATACAAAAACTAGAAGAAAAAAAAATCTGTTTCTATGGTTTTTTTTATTAAATCAAACGTACAAAAACCCTAAAAAAAACCACATGCCAACAAAAACACACATATGTTTCAACTACATTAAAGCAGGTAAAAAGCTATCAAATTTACTCCAGACTTCATTATGCAAGCCATAATTACTTAAAAAAATACACTCTCACTTAACAATTAAACCTGTGAGACCCACATAAGGAGGATATAATTCAGATTATAACTGAAGTTATCAGTCCAAAATTAGATCAGACCACTGCTGAAAAAGAGCAGAGACAAAACTGAATGTATTTTACTCCTGCAGATCAAATGAAGAGTGACATTTGAAGACTGACAAGTAGTTTTGTTGGTGAAACTGAATTATTTAAGCTGAAGTCTCACACCTGCTGGTAAAGTGTTCCAAATCACAGAATCAAAGTTCAAAAAGACCTCCAAGATCAGGTCCAACCATCCACCTAACACTATCACGACCACTAAAACACATCCTGAAGTGCCATGTCTACATGTTTCTTGAACACCTCCCAAGATGGTGACTCCATCTCCTCCCTGGACAGTCTGTTCCAATGTCCAAGAAATACAAGTCCATAGTTACATTAAAAAAATCACAAAAACAAACAAACTGAACCACCACGTGACACAGAGTGATGAATAGAACCAATTCATATTTTGAAAGACTGTGTATTCCTTTCTTTGGAAGTGAAATACTTTCATTGTCAGTAGAGAATGACCCAAAGCATATAAAGAAAAATTTCTTAGAATGAGAATAACCTGATAAAAAAGCCTTTGACAAATTATATTCACACAATTAAACATATATAATCTTTATGTGTAGGTTATTAATCTGCTGTTACTCAGCTTCTGTTGGAAATAAATTCTTTGGAATGGCAATTAAAAAAAATAATGGCATGGCATTTTAAGAATTACTGCAGAAGAAAATAACATTTGAATAGCATTTTTAACTTGGTTCCTTTCTTTACACTGAGAATTACTCACAGGATGAGCAGGAATTGCAGGCATGGCTTCCAACATGTGTTGTCATATTTTGGGCACCTAAACTCAGTTCAGTTTCAGCCTCTCTACAGTTTTAAGTAGTAAACTGAATTATTGAAATCCAAGTTACTAAGTTCTTATGATAAAAAAACCCAAAACCAAAAAAACCTCTGAATCAACTAAAGTTTGTTATACTTTCTTCTGACCAAATAATCTTGGTCTGTAGTAAATGAAATGCAAAAGCTTGAACTTGAATATATACACCATTCTGGGAAACCTTACATGTTGGTCTCCAAGGAATATGTCTATATTCTTGGTATATCTTGAGTATTTCAATCAATCACTTTGTCTTTTAAAATTCAGATCTTTTTTTTCTCATGAGAAGGTAAATCCTTTTATACTATCAAGAAAATTCTATAATAAACAGAGTGTGTTTTCAGTGACTACAGAGCTTCTATGTAAGGTGAGCACAGCACTCAGTTTTGAGGACAGAGAATACAAGGGTCCACATGAACAGTGGGTGGACACAGGTAATTTGACTGAAAAAAACCCTTCTAGTGTGTACAGAACAATAATGCTTTGCACAGAGCCAATTAAAGCACTTGGAACTCCTCCAATGAAAATAAGAGTAAAGTTCTTTGTAAAGAAGCCACAAAACTTGCTGCATCTGCACCTGTCAACAACCTTTAATATTTGTTTTAGATTTGGAAGAAGAACGTAAGGAAATGATGCCTATCTTGAAAGGCTTGAGGAGCTGTGGGTGAAAGTGCTAGGTAAGAACTAGCAGCCTCTCATAAAAACAAATGCTGCCATTAAATATTAGTCACACTTCACTGTGGAGATTTCAGTGAAAAAGTTCAAACCAAGACATTATCTGCATTTCTATTTCCAAGCTGTTGTCCTTCCAGTGAAGAAAACATGTTCCTACTTGCATCAACAGCTGACTTTTAAATAGAAATACATGCTAGAAATATTCCCTGTTTTCTCCTTTTTTAATGCATTTTCATACAGGCTTAGAATTGGTCTAAACCAGTGTTAAAACTTACACAAATCAGCACAAGAGATATCACAACCTCTTGAGAAAAAATAAAATTACTTTCTCTCAAATTACACTGCTTTCCAGCCTGACAGTAAGACCACTGGATAGTCACTGCAAATCAGCAATAACTAGGCTTTCCTTATCCATGTCCCATCAAGACAGCAGGGATTCCAATCTAAAATATCTCCAAGTAAAAAAAGCAATCCACACTGGATCATTTCAAATAGGTGAGAAATGTTTTATCTGATGTAGGAAACACTGATCTTCTAATTAACGTAGAAAAGAATAATAAAAAAAATTATGACTGTGTGTTATAGGTGTGATATATTAGATATGATAGATCACTAACCTTGTACAGCTTTATTAATACTTACTGATAAAAATCTGCCTCTTTTGCTGCTTCTTCACACCTTTTTAGTGTCTTTGTGTGTTGATTCTGCAGAGACTGGAGGTCTGACATGGCCTTCATGCACTGAATCTTCAGTCTTTCATAATCATGATTTGGTTTTGGACTAGGCCTGTCATGGGAAAAGGATATGAAATCAAAGATCAGCTGCTAAGAGCATGAAAAGTCTAGGAAGTTACTACCCAGTAAAGAAAACAGTATCACACAACTGCTGATATTGTAGGTTACAATTTAAATTTGATTTAAATTTAAATGTGATTACAGTTAAATACTGCCCATTTCATGTGAAGATGTAAGCACTGACTTAAACCTGTGTTAATTTCATCCTGAGATGTAACATCTAATAATGAGGTAATTCTGCCTACTATAATAATTATATTACAATATAATTTGACCAAGTCACTCTGCTTAATTACATATCTGATTGTTACCACGTTCTTTTAAACTCCTATAAATGAATGAAAACACATCACAATCTGCCTGGCATCTATGTAAGGCAACCCAAATTTTGTTCAAATAATTATCAGGAATCTCCAACAGAATATTATCTCCAATAAACAATTTTCAGTAAGCTGAGCAAAATGAAAAGCATAAGTCAATCAAAGTAAAATTTCTGATTTTTCTCTTTTTTTTTTCTTTTGTATATTGGGATCACTGGGGAGAGATTTTCTAATAGTCTCCCTATGCCAAGCAATTAACCAAGATAGATGATGTCTAGAATGTGTGGTCCCAGCACATGATTGCCTTAATTCATTAGAAAAGATTCAAGCCACACTAGAACCTAAATTAGCAGGATTATGATGCCTTCTTTTAAAGCACTAAAGTTCTAAAAGAGACAAAACTGAACTGTTCTTCCTCTAAAAGTCACACACATTTTTGCACAATTCATTTTCCAGTTTCAGAATGAAGCTTCTGACAGCTGTCCCTGACTCTTACACCTCCCCAGGCAATTACAAAAAAATACAAATAAACTGTAACACCACAACTTGAAAAAACCCTCCTCTGTGAAACATGAAAATGGTTTTACACTACTAGGGTGGGGAGATGCCAGCCACAGCTGATCCAGCCTTTTAGGGAGTGTGTCTGATATGAAGCTGCTTTTTAGCAGTGCAGTTGTGTTTGGGTTACTGAGTAGTAAGGCTACAAAACTAAATTACAATTAATTCATTGTAATCCATCTTTTCCTCCTTTCCTTGGGGAAAACATAACCAAAAAAACCCAAACAAACCAACCCTTCATAGACTGACAGCAACAATTAGAAACCAAATTCATGTAACACAACCTAACATTCAAGTCTCATCTACAGGGATGTCTTTTAAGGGATTTTTAATTCACTGTTTAGGAGTGTCAAAATAATTAGTACAGCAGTTCTTAGTGTTACAAATTTCTTGCCACAACTACTGCACTGGTAAAGTAAAACTCAAGTTGAAGTCACACCCTTGATAGAATCAATATAAACTCAACTATTGATTTAAATTAGACTTCAGGGTGAAATTATTGAAAATAGACAACATCTGTCCAGCCTAGTCATTAAAATAACAACATTAATTGAAGCACAGTTTAATTCTCGTTTGAAGCATTAAGCTTACTGAGACCCATTAACACATGCTCATATTAAGCCTGTAATAATAAATTAATATTCATGCAAAACATTTCAGTGTATGAACTTTTACAAAAAGAAAACTATTAGGTTAGTCTCAAAGCTAAACTGAGAACTTGCTCCACAAGCCTAACATCAGCCACATCTATTTCATATATTGCTGAAGTAGCACTACTACTAGTCTATAAACAGGCCAAAAAATCTGTTTTATGTGAGGAAAGAATGCAAAACAAAGACAGAAAAGAAAAAAACAAAAGGTATCTTTCAAAAACCATAAGACGTGTCTGTGGATGGAAGGAGCAGCTGCTTTTATACTGAAGGAAAACGGTGTGTATTAATAATCTTACTTCACTCATTTCCCACTCTTCAAATACTTGTTTGGAAGGCAGCATCCTCCATCTAACAGATACTGTCCATGTACTGCCCAAAAGCAATGTTTATTTCAATGAGTTGGTTTTTAAGCTGTAAACACTCATATATTCTACAAGATACAAATTCTACATTGGCAGCAGAAGACTGATTTGACAATTAAGAAGGAAAAAAAAATGGGGAAGCTTAAAGGACAGCTTATCAGAACTTTGTTAATAGCATCCTGGATTAAGGAGAATATTATTGTAAGATATAAAATCCTCAGTGCCTAAGCTCTAATGACTTCAAATTAGAAATCCCCAAGTATACTGGAAGCTATGCAAAGATGACATTTGACAACCTATTCCTCTCCCATCCCCTCAACACTCTGAGACCCTTAGCTAGAATACAATGCTCTTAAAGTAGCTCTCAGAATTCATGGGAGGAGAAAGGGGGCATTAAGATGACTAGCTAAAGACTGAATAAAATGTTTACTGCAGGCAAAAAGTACATGCTGAGTGTGCCCCAAGTCACTTTTATAAACATTATTAGATCTTTAACCCTCTAAAAGAAACCAATTGTTTCCTACCCAGTAAAACTCTTATCTGCAATTAACTCATACTCTCTCAAATTACTATCTTCCTCATTACTTACCCTCAAATTAGAATGAGTTGCATAAGGCTGCTGGCCAACAACTGACTTGGAACACATGTTATTTTAACTTGGCAGCACCCATAACTTCTCTGTGTAGCAGAGTTCCTTACTCTCAACATGTGAATATTGTGCAGACCCCCAGTATATGTACACAAGAAACTGTATTTCTCCCCCCCAAAAAAACCTCTCCTCAGCAGAATTCCAAACTTCCCTCTCTCTCTCTCTTTGCAGAGGCACAGGAATAGCTAAGTGTTCTCCCCCCAGCTAATTTTTGTCCTCCAGAGAAACTTTCAGAGCTATTTCCCTTTATTCTCTCTTGCTTTCAAACCAGCAAATGCTTCAGCCACTGTCTTCTTTATCTCCACAATAGAACCCAAGAAGTCTAAACAAATTCTTTAGTTTCTTCCCAAGATAGAGATGAGCCTGACTCCCTTCACTCTCACACCAAAACTGCTGGAGAAATTGGGAACAGGCAGCTCTGAAAGCTGGGTGCAGTCCCATATGTACACACACATCAGTAGGATGCAAGTAAGTTGCAAGCAACAAGCACACATTTCACTATCCATCCTGCTTGACACACCCACAGGAGTTAGGATGCTTGAAAACACTATGGAGGATTACATTTCAATGTTGCATTTCACAGAATGTCAGGGGTTGGAAGGGACCTAGAAGATCATCTAGTCCAAACCCCCTGCCTGAGCAGGGTCATCTAGACCAAGTCACCCAGGAACAGATCCAGGAGGGTCTGGAATGTCTCCAGAGATGGAGACTCCACAACCTCCCTGGGCAGCCCCTGCCAGGCTCTGGCACCTTCACTGGGAACAAGTTTTTCCTTGTGTTTCCCCTCAACCTCTGGTGCTCCAACTGACTCCCATTGCCTCTTGTCCTGTCACTGGATGACACTGAGCAGAGTCTGGCTACATCCTCCCTACACTCACCCTGAACATACTGACAGACACTGCTGAGCTCCCCCCTCAGTCTCCTCTTCTCCAGGCTA